>CALYLW010002618.1:41415-74781 GCA_944989445.1 Ampullaceana balthica | reverse complement strand
AACAATGAGCAGCAGACTATGAAATCCTATCGTTGTACCAAGCTTTTACTAGCTGTCTGGTAAGTTATTTGACTGAAACACAGTAGACTTGTAAGTGGAAACTGGCTTAGGTTACACCAAACATTGAAATACAAGTCAAAAAACAACACGTCTGTCAATGTCGTGAGACAGACAAAACTCGATAATAACGGGGGCAGGTGCTTAAACCTTTCAGGATAAACTTCGATTCCAGATTTGTAAATATGTTGCAGATCATTCTGATCAAAATAGTTGTGTGGGATTTTTCATAGGGTCGGGTTCAATAAGTTGGTCATAGGGTCGGGTTGAATAAGTTGGTCATAGGGTCGGGTTGAATAAGTTGGTCATAGGGTCGGGTTGAATAAGTTGGTCATAGGGTCGGGTTGAATAAGTTGGTCATAGGGTCGGGTTGAATAAGTTGGTCATAGGGTCGGGTTGAATAAGTTGGTCATAGGGTCGGGTTGAATAAGTTGGTCATAGGGTCGGGTGAATAAGTTGGTCATAGGGTCGGGTTGAATAAGTTGGTCATAGGGTCGGGTTGAATAAGTTGGTCATAGGGTCGGGTTGAATAAGTTGGTCATAGGGTCGGGTTGAATAAGTTGGTCATAGGGTCGGGTTGAATAAGTTGGTCATAGGGTCGGGTTGAATAAGTTGGTCATAGGGTCGGGTTGAATAAGTTGGTCATAGGGTCGGGTTGAATAAGTTGGTCATAGGGTCGGGTTGAATAAGTTGGTCATAGGGTCGGGTTGAATAAGTTGGTCATAGGGTCGGGTTGAATAAGTTGGTCATAGGGTCGGGTTGAATAAGTTGGTCATAGGGTCGGGTTGAATAAGTTGGTCATAGGGTCGGGTTGAATAAGTTGGTCATAGGGTCGGGTTGAATAAGTTGGTCATAGGGTCGGGTTGAATAAGTTGGTCATAGGGTCGGGTTGAATAAGTTGGTCATAGGGTCGGGTTGAATAAGTTGGTCATAGGGTCGGGTTGAATAAGTTGGTCATAGGGTCGGGTTGAATAAGTTGGTCATAGGGTCGGGTTGAATAAGTTGGTCATAGGGTCGGGTTGAATAAGTTGGTCATAGGGTCGGGTTGAATAAGTTGGTCATAGGGTCGGGTTGAATAAGTTGGTCATAGGGTCGGGTTGAATAAGTTGGTCATAGGGTCGGGTTGAATAAGTTGGTCATAGGGTCGGGTTGAATAAGTTGGTCATAGGGTCGGGTTGAATAAGTTGGTCATAGGGTCGGGTTGAATAAGTTGGTCATAGGGTCGGGTTGAATAAGTTGGTCATAGGGTCGGGTTGAATAAGTTGGTCATAGGGTCGGGTTGAATAAGTTGGTCATAGGGTCGGGTTGAATAAGTTGGTCATAGGGTCGGGTTGAATAAGTTGGTCATAGGGTCGGGTTGAATAAGTTGGTCATAGGGTCGGGTTGAATAAGTTGGTCATAGGGTCGGGTTGAATAAGTTGGTCATAGGGTCGGGTTGAATAAGTTGGTCATAGGGTCGGGTTGAATAAGTTGGTCATAGGGTCGGGTTGAATAAGTTGGTCATAGGGTCGGGTTGAATAAGTTGGTCATAGGGTCGGGTTGAATAAGTTGGTCATAGGGTCGGGTTGAATAAGTTGGTCATAGGGTCGGGTTGAATAAGTTGGTCATAGGGTCGGGTTGAATAAGTTGGTCATAGGGTCGGGTTGAATAAGTTGGTCATAGGGTCGGGTTGAATAAGTTGGTCATAGGGTCGGGTTGAATAAGTTGGTCATAGGGTCGGGTTGAATAAGTTGGTCATAGGGTCGGGTTGAATAAGTTGGTCATAGGGTCGGGTTGAATAAGTTGGTCATAGGGTCGGGTTGAATAAGTTGGTCATAGGGTCGGGTTGAATAAGTTGGTCATAGGGTCGGGTTGAATAAGTTGGTCATAGGGTCGGGTTGAATAAGTTGGTCATAGGGTCGGGTTGAATAAGTTGGTCATAGGGTCGGGTTGAATAAGTTGGTCATAGGGTCGGGTTGAATAAGTTGGTCATAGGGTCGGGTTGAATAAGTTGGTCATAGGGTCGGGTTGAATAAGTTGGTCATAGGGTCGGGTTGAATAAGTTGGTCATAGGGTCGGGTTGAATAAGTTGGTCATAGGGTCGGGTTGAATAAGTTGGTCATAGGGTCGGGTTGAATAAGTTGGTCATAGGGTCGGGTTGAATAAGTTGGTCATAGGGTCGGGTTGAATAAGTTGGTCATAGGGTCGGGTTGAATAAGTTGGTCATAGGGTCGGGTTGAATAAGTTGGTCATAGGGTCGGGTTGAATAAGTTGGTCATAGGGTCGGGTTGAATAAGTTGGTCATAGGGTCGGGTTGAATAAGTTGGTCATAGGGTCGGGTTGAATAAGTTGGTCATAGGGTCGGGTTGAATAAGTTGGTCATAGGGTCGGGTTGAATAAGTTGGTCATAGGGTCGGGTTGAATAAGTTGGTCATAGGGTCGGGTTGAATAAGTTGGTCATAGGGTCGGGTTGAATAAGTTGGTCATAGGGTCGGGTTGAATAAGTTGGTCATAGGGTCGGGTTGAATAAGTTGGTCATAGGGTCGGGTTGAATAAGTTGGTCATAGGGTCGGGTTGAATAAGTTGGTCATAGGGTCGGGTTGAATAAGTTGGTCATAGGGTCGGGTTGAATAAGTTGGTCATAGGGTCGGGTTGAATAAGTTGGTCATAGGGTCGGGTTGAATAAGTTGGTCATAGGGTCGGGTTGAATAAGTTGGTCATAGGGTCGGGTTGAATAAGTTGGTCATAGGGTCGGGTTGAATAAGTTGGTCATAGGGTCGGGTTGAATAAGTTGGTCATAGGGTCGGGTTGAATAAGTTGGTCATAGGGTCGGGTTGAATAAGTTGGTCATAGGGTCGGGTTGAATAAGTTGGTCATAGGGTCGGGTTGAATAAGTTGGTCATAGGGTCGGGTTGAATAAGTTGGTCATAGGGTCGGGTTGAATAAGTTGGTCATAGGGTCGGGTTGAATAAGTTGGTCATAGGGTCGGGTTGAATAAGTTGGTCATAGGGTCGGGTTGAATAAGTTGGTCATAGGGTCGGGTTGAATAAGTTGGTCATAGGGTCGGGTTGAATAAGTTGGTCATAGGGTCGGGTTGAATAAGTTGGTCATAGGGTCGGGTTGAATAAGTTGGTCATAGGGTCGGGTTGAATAAGTTGGTCATAGGGTCGGGTTGAATAAGTTGGTCATAGGGTCGGGTTGAATAAGTTGGTCATAGGGTCGGGTTGAATAAGTTGGTCATAGGGTCGGGTTGAATAAGTTGGTCATAGGGTCGGGTTGAATAAGTTGGTCATAGGGTCGGGTTGAATAAGTTGGTCATAGGGTCGGGTTGAATAAGTTGGTCATAGGGTCGGGTTGAATAAGTTGGTCATAGGGTCGGGTTGAATAAGTTGGTCATAGGGTCGGGTTGAATAAGTTGGTCATAGGGTCGGGTTGAATAAGTTGGTCATAGGGTCGGGTTGAATAAGTTGGTCATAGGGTCGGGTTGAATAAGTTGGTCATAGGGTCGGGTTGAATAAGTTGGTCATAGGGTCGGGTTGAATAAGTTGGTCATAGGGTCGGGTTGAATAAGTTGGTCATAGGGTCGGGTTGAATAAGTTGGTCATAGGGTCGGGTTGAATAAGTTGGTCATAGGGTCGGGTTGAATAAGTTGGTCATAGGGTCGGGTTGAATAAGTTGGTCATAGGGTCGGGTTGAATAAGTTGGTCATAGGGTCGGGTTGAATAAGTTGGTCATAGGGTCGGGTTGAATAAGTTGGTCATAGGGTCGGGTTGAATAAGTTGGTCATAGGGTCGGGTTGAATAAGTTGGTCATAGGGTCGGGTTGAATAAGTTGGTCATAGGGTCGGGTTGAATAAGTTGGTCATAGGGTCGGGTTGAATAAGTTGGTCATAGGGTCGGGTTGAATAAGTTGGTCATAGGGTCGGGTTGAATAAGTTGGTCATAGGGTCGGGTTGAATAAGTTGGTCATAGGGTCGGGTTGAATAAGTTGGTCATAGGGTCGGGTTGAATAAGTTGGTCATAGGGTCGGGTTGAATAAGTTGGTCATAGGGTCGGGTTGAATAAGTTGGTCATAGGGTCGGGTTGAATAAGTTGGTCATAGGGTCGGGTTGAATAAGTTGGTCATAGGGTCGGGTTGAATAAGTTGGTCATAGGGTCGGGTTGAATAAGTTGGTCATAGGGTCGGGTTGAATAAGTTGGTCATAGGGTCGGGTTGAATAAGTTGGTCATAGGGTCGGGTTGAATAAGTTGGTCATAGGGTCGGGTTGAATAAGTTGGTCATAGGGTCGGGTTGAATAAGTTGGTCATAGGGTCGGGTTGAATAAGTTGGTCATAGGGTCGGGTTGAATAAGTTGGTCATAGGGTCGGGTTGAATAAGTTGGTCATAGGGTCGGGTTGAATAAGTTGGTCATAGGGTCGGGTTGAATAAGTTGGTCATAGGGTCGGGTTGAATAAGTTGGTCATAGGGTCGGGTTGAATAAGTTGGTCATAGGGTCGGGTTGAATAAGTTGGTCATAGGGTCGGGTTGAATAAGTTGGTCATAGGGTCGGGTTGAATAAGTTGGTCATAGGGTCGGGTTGAATAAGTTGGTCATAGGGTCGGGTTGAATAAGTTGGTCATAGGGTCGGGTTGAATAAGTTGGTTATTTGTACACAATCGAGAGAACAGAACAGATAGAAAAATGTGGTTTCAGACCTCATCAAGAACCATTTATAAATCTATGTTGTCACATTAACTTGTAACTATAACTAGAGTTGGGTCCACTGTCAAGTTGAAAGACACAACTGTTTTTACTGCTGCCAATGCTCGCTGTGATTCTTGATTCTAACGAAGCAAGCAATAAAGGAACTGGGGGAAACATTTGGAAAAGTTCAAGTTAGTTAGAGAAGAAATATATTTAAAATTACATTTAAGAAATTCCAGCTCCTTTAATTTAGAATACATTGTCTCAATTTTATTGGGTGAAAAGAATTGGTTAAACGCTTGGAGCCCTTACACCGTCTCTATAGGTGTAACGCACATAAACAGTACCAAAAGAAATCTTCACTGATTAATATACTGATAAAACTGCAACACTCGACAAAAGCCTTATAACGTACCGTCTGCCTCTAGCCTCTTGGCGTAGGCAACATAGAAGCAAAACCCATTTGAATAAACCTCGAGATTTTTGTGAACACAACTGATTCGTTATGAAAAGACAAGCTGTGAAACAAAAAAACTAAAGAAGCCAACTGACCAATAAACTTACCTTTCTGAGCTCACTGAGCTAAGCCACCTCCATCAACTGACCAATAAACTTACCTTTCTGAGCTCACTGAGCTAAGCCACCTCCATCAACTGACCAATAAACATACCTTTCTGAGCTCACTGAGCTAAGCCACCTCCATCAACTGACCAATAAACTTACCTTTCTGAGCTCACTGAGCTAAGCCACCTCCATCAACTGACCAATAAACTTACCTTTCTGAGCTCACTGAGCTAAGCCACCTCCATCAACTGACCAATAAACATACCTTTCTGAGCTCACTGAGCTAAGCCACCTCCATCAACTGACCAATAAACTTACCTTTCTGAGCTCACTGAGCTAAGCCACCTCCATCAACTGAACAATGAACTTACCTTTCTGAGCTCACTGAGCTAAGCCACCTCCATCAACTGAACAATGAACTTACCTCTCTGAGCTCTTTGAGCTAAGCCACCTCCGTCAACTGAACAATGAACTTACCTTTCTGAGCTCACTGAGCTAAGCCACCTCCATCAACTGAACAATAAACTTACCTTTCTGAGCTCACTGAGCTAAGCCACCTCCATCAACTGAACAATGAACTTACCTCTCTGAGCTCCTTGAGCTAAGCCACCTCCGTCAACTGAACAATGAACTTACCTTTCTGAGCCCCTTGAGCTAAGCCACCTCCATCAACTGAACAATAAACTTACCTTTCTGAGCCCCTTGAGCTAAGCCACCTCCATCAACTGAACAATAAACTTACCTTTCTGAGCTCCTTGAGCTAAGCCACCTCCATCAACTGAACAATAAACTTACCTTTCTGAGCCTCTTGAGCTAAGCCATCTCCATCAACTGAACAATAAACTTACCTCTCTGAGCTCCTTGGGCTAAGCCACCTCCGTCAACTGAACAATAAACATACCTTTCTGAGCTCCTTGAGCTAAGCCACCTCCATCAACTGAACAATAAACTTACCTTTCTGAGCCCCTTGAGCTAAGCCACCTCCATCAACTGAACAATAAACTTACCTTTCTGAGCTCCTTGAGCTAAGCCACCTCCATCAACTGAACAATAAACTTACCTTTCTGAGCTCCTTGAGATAAGCCACCTCCATCAACTGAACAATAAACATACCTTTCTGAGCTCCTTGAGCTAAGCCACCTCCGTCAACTGACCAATGAACTTACCTTTTTGAGCTCCTTGAGCTGAGCCACCTCCATCTGGGTCTGAGCCAACTTCTCTTTTTCTTGTTCGTAGTTGCTCTGCAGGGTTGTCCTCCATTCTTTCTCAATCTGCAGACTTGTCTCCAAAGCTGACCTGTGACAAATATCACTCACAGTTATATCGGCTGAATAAAGTGACAAATATCACTCACAGTTATATCGGCTGAATAATGTGACAAATATCACTCACAGTTATATCGGCTGAATAATGTGACAAATATCACTCACAGTTATATCGGCTGAATAATGTGACAAATATCACTCACAGTTATATCGGCTGAATAATGTGACAAATATCACTCACAGTTATATCGGCTGAATAATGTGACACATGTCACTCACAGTTATATCGACTGAATAATGTGACAAATATCACTCACAGTTATATCGACTGAATAATGTGACAAATATCACTCACAGTTATATCGACTGAATAATGTGACAAATATCACTCACAGTTATATCGGCTGAATAATGTGACAAATGTCACTCATAGTTATATCGACTGAATAATGTGACAAATATCACTCACAGTTATATCGGCTGAATAATGTGACAAATGTCACTCACAGCTATATCAGCTGAATAATGTGACAAATATCACTCACAGTTATATCGGCTGAATAATGTGACAAATATCACTCACAGTTATATCGACTGAATAATGTGACAAATATCACTCATAGCTATATCGACTGAATAAAGTGACAAACATCACTCAGTTATATCGACTGAATGATGTGACAAATATCACTCACAGTTATATCGCTGAATAATGTGACAAATATCACTCACAGTTATATCGCTGAATAATGTGACAAATATCACTCACAGTTATATCGCTGAATAATGTGACAAATATCACTCTATTTCATATCGGCTGAATAAAGTGACAAATATCACTCACAGTTATATCAGCTGAATAATGTGACAAATATCACTCACAGTTATATCGGCTGAATAATGTGACAAATATCACTCACAGTTATATCGGCTGAATAATGTGACAAATATAAATCACAGTTATATCGGCTGAATAATGTGACAAATATCACTCACAGTTATATCGGCTGAATAATGTGACACATGTCACTCACAGTTATATCGACTGAATAATGTGACAAATATCACTCACAGTTATATCGACAGAATAATGTGACAAATATCACTCATAGCTATATCGACTGAATAAAGTGACAAATATCACTCACAGTTATATCGCTGAATAATGTGACAAATATTCCTCACAGTTATATCGCCTGAATAATGTGACAAATATCACTCACAGTTATATCGACTGAATAAAGTGACAAATATCACTCAGTTATATCGACTGAATAATGTGATAAATATCACTCACAGTTATATCGCTGAATAATGTGACAAATATTCCTCACAGTTATATCGCCTGAATAATGTGACAAATATCACTCACAGTTATATCGCTGAATAATGTGACAAATATCCCTCACAGTTATATCGCCTGAATAATGTGACAAATATCACTCACAGTTATATCGCTGAATAATGTGACAAATATCACTCACAGTTATATCGCTGAATAATGTGACAAATATTCCTCAGTTATATCGCTGAATAATGTGACAAATATCCCTCACAGTTATATCGCCTGAATAATGTGACAAATATCACTCACAGTTATATCGCTGAATAATGTGACAAATATCACTCACAGTTATATCGCTGAATAATGTGACAAATATTCCTCACAGTTATATCGCCTGAATAATGTGACAAATATCACTCACAGTTATATCGCTGAATAATGTGACAAATATTCCTCACAGTTATATCGCTGAATAATGTGACAAATATCCCTCACAGTTATATCGCTGAATAATGTGACAAATATCACTCACAGTTATATCGCTGAATAATGTGACAAATATCACTCACAGTTATATCGCCTGAATAATGTGACAAATATCACTCACAGTTATATCGCTGAATAATGTGACAAATATTCCTCACAGTTATATCGCTGAATAATGTGACAAATATCCCTCACAGTTATATCGCTGAATAATGTGACAAATATCACTCACAGTTATATCGCCTGAATGATGTGACAAATATCACTCACAGTTATATCGCTGAATAATGTGACAAATATTCCTCACAGTTATATCTGCTGAATAATGTGACAAATATCATTCACAGTTATATCGACTGAATAATGTGACAAATATCACTCACAGTTATATCGCTGAATAATGTGACAAATATCACTCTATTTCATATCGGCTGAATAATGTGACAAATATCACTCTATTTCATATCGGCTGAATAATGTGACAAATATCATTCACAGTTATATCGACTGAATAATGTGACAAATATCACTCTATGTTATATCTGCTGTTGCGAAAATACATCCAACATAAATCGACTGACCCGTGAAAACGACCACTACTTTATAACATCAAACCACCTGTGACAACAAAGACGTAATTACATCAACTGGCTTATGACAATGACATAATAACACCAAATGACTTATGACAATGACATAATGACACCAAATGACTTATGACAATGACATAACACCAAATGACTTATGACAATGACATAAAACCAAATGACTTATGACAATGACATAATAACACCAAATGACTTACGGCAATGACATAATAACACCAAATGACTCATGACAATGACATAATAACACCAACTGACTTATGACAAAGACAGCATCTACACTATAGCGGTTGAAGTAAGATTAAGTCGAACAGTTAAAAAAGACACAATAATCACACTGCATTATATCTGTTAGGCTGAGACGACGTTTTATTTAAAGAGCTGTTTCTTAAGGCCAATGTGGGACAGGCGACCAATTCCAAAGTTCATGACGTCACGGTTATTGGCTGTTCAACTGACCTGGGACAGGGATACACTTCAAACCAGCTTATAGCAAGCATGGCGTCTATTTCGGGAGCTTGTATGCGAGTTTTTTGGTCCAGGCGGGAACGCTAAATCCACTGGGAAGTCGTCACCAAATATTCCCATCTTTCAACTTATTCCTAAAATATCAAGACCCATCCCAATAGAAAACTTTTTAAAAAGTTCTTTAACCAAGAAATTGAAGTTTTAAAAAAAAAGAGGGAAGGAAAAGAACCAGCCGCTGTTGTCGCAATTTCGATTTTCTTGGATTGATTCCAGCACCGTCCTCAAAGTTAAATCCGAAATAAGTGATTGATCGGTGCGCACCAACAGTGTTTAGTAGGTGACAGGGTGGAGATTGAGTTACAAATGTGGCCAGCAGAAGACCATCCGGTTGGAAGACATTTGCTCGCGGGTAAGACAGGCGCACGTAAACACGGGCTCTAACGGGACACATTCAACGAGATGTTATGTGGGCCGCAGCTTGAACACTGCGATGACCAATGTGAAGAAGGATAAAAAAAAACCGCATCTAATTTTATTTAAAATATTTGTAGCACTAACGGATTTTATTATTTTGGTATCTTCATTAAAAATTTAGTCGAACTCTACACTGATCCTGGAAGATCGTTAAACTCATATGACGTATGAAACATTTTCTGTCTTTCTCATGAATAAATAATATGGTTATTAGTCTCCTTTAAAAAGCTCATGTCACTTGAGTGTGGTTGTTTTTTTTAAACGAGGTATTTTTGCTGCAATTTAAATCCCAATTATGATCCGCATAATGTATTTTTGAGAGAGAGAATACAAATACGTAATGATTCTTATTTGAAAACTGTTACACTTTAAGAGTATTTTGGGTGGAAAATTACACTTTTAGAACATATTGGGTAAATAAATAAGATAATATATGGTCGGAGTCGGAACACGATTAGTCCGTACACATTCAAATAATTGAAACCGTAATTAATAAGTGTATTTATGTTCAATGTCCACGTGCTGCAGTCAATGTCTGTTTTTTTTAAACGGGAATCAGAACAGACAAACCTGATCCTTGCTTATCGCGCCACGCAATGGTTTCGGTTCCTTTTCATGTACATATATTTAGTGAAAGATCTCACATCAGCTTTTTAAATCCTTTATATTAATTCTTGGTGTCTGCTTGCTTGAGGCTGGCGGAGCCAAAAAAACTTTGTATCGATTTTTAACCCACTTTCTCGTAAGCCAGCGAGATGAAATTTTGCAGGCAGACTCGTGCCGATGATAAAAATGATGTATCAAAATGTCTGATAAATCGAATGTACCGTAATTAAATTAATGAATTTTTAGATTATCTTTATTTATCTCTATGTAACATGTTAACTTTTTTTGCTATAGTTTCGTGGTGCGTATTCTATTGAACAACCTTTCCTGTCGAGCATTAAGGTGCGTATTTTATTGACAATACTTTTTATAAACATACTAGTAACAAAGCCCGCCCAAGGACGGGAATAAGTGTAGGGTGACCTGTGAAGTTCATGGACGCTATGTTTTGGTAGTTGTTATGCTGAAGCGTTTGCAGGACATTGTCGTCGCAGGGCAAGGGATGAGGACAAAACAACAACAAAAACAGCAAAAACAACAACAACAGCAACAAAAACAACAACAACAAAAACAACAACAGCAAAAAAAACAAAACAACAACAACAAAAAAACAAAAACAACAGCAAAACAACAACAACAAAACAACAAAAGCAACAACAACAAAACAAAACCAACAAAACAACAACTACAACAACAACAGCAGCAACAACAACAATAACAACAACCACAAAACAACAACAACAACAAAAACAACAACAGCAAAAAAACAAAACAACAACAACAAAAAAACAAAAACAACAGCAAAACAACAACAACAAAACAACAAAAGCAACAACAACAAAACAAAACCAACAAAACAACAACTACAACAACAACAACAGCAGCAACAACAACAATAACAACAACCACAAAACAACAACAACAACAGCAACAAAAAACAAACAACATTTAAAACTCTTGCCACTACCCCCCAGGACCATCAAGGAAAAAGCAGAATTGTCATTGGAATAAGCGGCAGGCATCACTTCAAGATGGGAACAACATAATGAATTATGACAAAAAAAACTGCACCAAAAAATAACTCGTTTTGAACCTCCGCGTAATATGTAAATTTTTCTCCGCTAGTGATTGGCTGTAGGAGTCAGATGTGTTTGAGGGACCAATCGTTATAGATGACGGGACAGAAAGGACAGAAACTTGCCTTTTATTATATAGGAGGATTATTATATAGGATTCCTGATCGGTGCGCATTATATTAAACATGTTTTACGACACATAACTACAATTTTGTATTTTTGGATTGTCTTGCGCTGCGTATTATAATGAACATTCTTTTAGTTATGTCTCCTATATAAAGGATTTATAGTCAAAAACTTGGGTTTTTTACGGGTTTTTAAATTAAAATACTAATTACTTGTGGGTACAATCTACAGGCGAGATGAATCATTGGACTGAACAAATACTCCCCCCCCCCTTTCCCCCACACTCAACTGTTTTTTCTTTCTTTTTTGAATTGATTGTTACTTTTAAAATTAAAAAATAAACGGCTTGGCGAAATGCAGGGTCGAGGGGAGGGGGGTCAGTTCGCCTTTAAGGTCAAGCACGAATGACATTTATTACTTTCTCATCTGTTAGTACGTCTATACTTCTGTAAGTTTCCCCACTGGTTTAATCCACTAAAGGCTTTTAGAGGAAGCAAGCCGAAAAACAATTTATAACATTTTAGAACGTTTGAATTAAATTAACGTACCCTCTTCATTTATACACATATTATACATTTTCAACTGTTAAAACCCGTTTTTACATTTTCATTTGTTTGCGTTTTCTAGAATAATTCTAAGCCTAATAAGAATAATTTCACTGCAATAAAAAATCTCTGGGGTTGTAACTAAAAAATGATTCCTTTCCAAGTTTACCTGTTTTAGCTTCTTGTATGTTTTACTTTTGAATGTCAACTCATTTGCGCCATTTCACAGATTTATGTATTAACCAAAACATGTGGGACGAAAAAACATAATTTTTGTGTGTGGTTTACTTTTTTACATTTAAGCCTTAAAAATTGTATGTAAAAACATTATCATTATTAATCTTGGCACACTGATGGACTCGTGAGTAAATCTTAATTTAAGCGAATGGCTCAAATGATTACAGAAAAAAACAAAAACAAAACCCCACCCTTTTCCGTGAATTCACTGAAACAAAATAAGATTAATCTGATCAGGGCTTAATCTGAACTCGCAAATGACCGGCTTAAGATTTTCTAGACTTTAACGACAAAACTGAACAGATAACTTATGCTTTGTATCATTACGATTTAATTCTATGCGCTTTTCCACCTTCAAATGACGTGACATTTATTCAAATTATAAAGGGAAATTAGGAAATGATAACAAAATAAAATGCTTTCATTATTGGAACTAAACGTCGCCATAAATTACAATGATAGAAGATTCTGCAGATTGCTTATTACGAGACGGTAATGACAATATACTATATTAATTTATTTCTTGGGTGGATACAAAGTGTGTGATGCCATTAAACGAGACCTTCCACTCTGGGAAAGCATTGAATATAGCAATAAGACACTAAAGTAAGTTAATCCTCTGACATATGTATTAAAACGCGAAAAAGACATGTTTAATAGTTGAATTAACGATATATTTAAATTAGGGCTGCGGAAATTAACGATTAATTAATCGATAAATCGTTAAAAATTTTAATTGATTAAAATTAATTTCATCGATTAAAATTTAAGAAAATATTTCTTTTTTTTCTCCAATAACTAGCAAAATACCCGCGCTTTGAAGTGGAAAATTAGTGTTTCATGTAGTGTTGAGAATCCGCGTAACACCCATTGCACTCTGGATCTTGATGGATATAATTGTTTGTCAATGTGTTTTAAGCTTGTGTAAAATCAAATGGGGAATAAAATTACTGTACATTAAAGGTCCCCGTGGAAAATGTGTGCAGGATGTGCATATCTCATAAGGTCTGAAGATTTCAATCTAGGTCATTATGGAGATACGTGTCTACATTTATTTAAATTGTTTAAAATATAAAGGGAAATAACACCTTAAAGGTTTACCAAAAAAATATTTTGGACATTAGGAGTTCATTACCCTATAGAATTTTAATTTTTTAATATCAAATTTGGTCAATATAATTCATCCATATACCCAGTAGCAACTGTTTAAAATACCTTTTATATAACTCGTGTTTAAAAACGGCATTTCGGGCCCCCGGCCCCTAATAAGTGGTGTTTTAAAAACTTTTAATGCCAGAAACCTTCGCGGGAAGGTACTCAAAAACTTCACGAAATTTAATGATCGTGGGATGAAAAAAAACATTATTTATACGCTTAAAAAAATAAAATAGGGGCCTGGGGGCCCTGTCGGTGTATGATGTAAAGTTCAAAACAGTTCATTTCAATCTGGATCATGACGGATATATTTGTTTGTCAATATTTATATTAAAAAATCATGAGAAATTGAATGGTTATAATTTCTTAAACGTTTACGAAAAAGAGATTAGGGTCCCTCGGCTCCAAAAGATAGAAAAAATATTTTTTTTATGCTCTATAGTATTATAATATAGGCCGTCAAGTTTTTATATTCCAAGTTTTTTTCAAAATCCATTTACACAGTATCCAAATTTTAAACAAATTTTATTTAGCTCATATAAGGTGATAAACTACATTTGGGCTCCCGGGCCCTAGTGAATGATAATTTATGTATTTTTTTCGCCTGTAACCATCGCGGGAGGGTACTCAACAACTTCCCAAAGTTTCATGCTTCTACCTACACGGGAAGTTGGAGAATTAGTGATGAGTCAGTTTTATATTTTAAAAAAACTACATTTGAGCCCCGGCCCCACAGGGAGTGATAATTTAAATATTTTTTCGCCTGTTACCATCGCGGAAGTGTACTCAAAAACTTCCCAAAGTTTCATGCTTTTACCTACACGGGAAATCGGAGAATTAGTTATGAGTCAGTTTTTAATATAAGAAAAAAAACATAACATTTGGGCCCCCCTGCCCCCAGTAAGTGATAATTTAAATATTTTTTTTCGCCTAAAACCATCGCGGAAGTGTACTCAACTTCCCAAAGGTTAATGCTTCATGTCGGAGCCCATATGTCGGGGCCGTTTTGTCCGGGGCCGTTTTGTCCGGGGCCGTTTTGTCCGGGGCCGTTTTGTCCGGGGCCTTTTTCTCGGTGAACCAGAACGGACACAAACAGCAGCACGAAGTAATGGAAAAAAAGCCAGTAAACGTGGAGACATAAGCACTGCGGTTGTTGATACCCGCCCCCCCCCCTAATCCTTTACTACCTTCCCTTGGCAACCATAAACTGTGATTGGCCGACCCTAGCGAGGGTTAGTTAGGTTCGCAAAAAAAAAGGGGAAAAGAACGGGCAAAAAAAATAATTTAAAAAAAATGTTCCCGCTGTGGCTTGAACCCAGGACTTTAAGCCTGCAAGGCGGACGTGATAACCACTACACTACGAATCACATGTTATTCTGTGAAGGAACAACGCAAGTTACCGCAATAAAATTGTTGCCCCCCCCCCAACACTTTTTTTCTTTTCACCCCACTAGTCACTAGGCTTGCCAACAGTGATCGTCTTCGAATAAGTGTAATGTTTACCGACTTGCCGTATTCCGGCCAAATGACGCTTACGTAAAACTCAATAATATTTCAAGTGTATCAATTTCTGATGAAATCATTTAAATTATTTTTGTTATTCTCAAAAAAATACAACAAAGGGGAGAATACAGGACTTTTGAAATAATTACATAGGAAATATGTTTTAAAAAATCTGCAACACCCAAGTATCTCTCTGAACTTGTTTCGATGTAATACATTCCTCAAAATTAAACAATGCCTTCACGCATTTGAAATATCTATTTAGGGGCCGTCCATAAAGAACGTCACGCTCCAGGGGGGGGGTGTGTAAGAAAGTGTTGTGACGGGGAGGGGGTCAGGCCATGTGTGACGTCACGGTGTTTTATATTAAATTTTAATTATATTAATAACATTTTTTAGGAAGTGTGACGTATGGGGTGGGGTGGGGGTCCAAGATTTGTGACAGTTTGTGACGGTGGGAGGGGGGAGGTAAAAATGGTCAAAATTAGCGTGACGTACTTTATGAACGGCCCCTCAGGGAATAGCTCATCAAATTAAAAAAAATAAAATAATAATTAGATTGGACTACACACTTCCATTTTAAAGTCATTGAATTATAAAGAAACGACACCTTAAGGAAATTATTGAAATGGTTCCTAAATGTAGGTTACGGTATTAGTTCTACACTATTTTCAATATCTGTAAAATTAACGGATATCTTTTATTGTTTTAATTGGTGTCGTCATATTTTTTTAAATTTTATACCTAACTCTAGATGTAAGTATAGTGGGTTTTTTTCTTTTTCCAAAAGAAAAATGTTTTATTTCCCTAAAAAGGTCATGCCAGTGCTAAGAAATAGGTTTATCTCGAGACTTTATCAGCGCAATATTGATTACTAAACTATTATCGAGTTGTATCCCTTAGTTTTTTTTGGTATAACAATTAAAATTCCTTTGGCAAGTTCAAATTTAGGATTGTCGTATAGCATTGTACGCTGAAGTGACTCTTTATGGCTCTATGGGATACAGGTTCCAGTCAGTCTATAACTACTTAGGCTCAAGTGAAAATCAAAGAAGGACGTTTGAATAACTGATATATGAATCAATGCAATTAAAGTATTGACACCTGAAATTAAATTCAACCAGGTGAAAGTGTAATGATTATTTTTTAAAAACGGATATCCGTCAAATCATCTTTCAACAGAGCGAGACTTTTCAACACTGCATAACGGTTTGAAAAGCGTTAAATATCAGTGACCTGTAATCACAAAAAACAGACTTCTATACATTGTAAAAGCTTTATTATTGTGGCAATTAGCAAACTAGCAATAAAAGCCCCTACGCCCTACACCCACCCTCCCCACAATCAAAACCATTTAAAATGACATTTTTGTATATATATATATATATAATATATATATATATATATATATATATATATATATATATATATATATATATATATATCTAATATATAAAGCTCAAATGTTTGTATGTTTGTATGTTTCACTTTTCAACTTTCTGTTAGACAATCACGGAAAAACCAAATGACGGACGGGGACCAAATTTGGCAGGACGAATCCTTTTACACTGAAGGTGGTTTTAAGTTACTTTTTGTAATTGTCCCTTTTGCCCGAATGCCTTAAATTAAATAATCAGAAAATGCAGAGACAAAGAATAAAAAATTTAACCTCATTTCTGTATTGAACAAATTTACGCGGACGTTCAAATGCCGTTCAAAGCGAGTTACTTTTGGTGACGTTTTTTTTCCCCAATGCCAATACTTTATTTTCGATTGAAAAAATATTATAATGTCTAATTACGGTGCGCACATTTTCGTGTACGCTTCATAATTTGAGCTGTGTAGTACAAAGAATTGTCATTTTCTTTACTGTTACTTTCTATATATTAGATAGACACGTAAACATATTTAATTACAACTGCCACACGATGCATTAGATTTAATTGTTTACACGTTTAAATTTAATTGCGAATTTGTTTTAATTATTTTCTGTTCCATAACTCGACATTTAATGAAAAACCTATTTATGTAATAATTGTGTCAGTATTTTTTTCAAGGCTTCATTTTTAGCGGTGCACGTTTTAAAATCTTTTATCGCCTGATTACTGTGCGCACATTTTCGTGTACGCATCTTAAATTTAGCTGTGTCTCTATTAATATAACATTTATATTTTGTTTGTCTTTTACATAAGCTGTTGTCTTTTACATAACCTATACACTTATTCTATTTAAACTTAGGCTACCGGACTTATTAACATAAGTAGATTAAACTAAATAAAGTGATCCTGAAAACGCTTAATTATTTTGTATTGCGAATTGAATATGTTATGTTCTTTCCTTTGACGATGGATTAACATAGGCCATTTTTAAAATCAATTATTGTCATGGTTTCACATGCATTTTTAACATACAATTCATTTGTTTTGTTTGTTTGTTTTTTTTAAATTAAGAATATAGCTTAATTTTTTAAATTTATCTTTATTATCTTTATCTCATAGACGCTGTTGCAAATATTGAATTAATTACAATTGTGTTACATTGCAGTGTCGTAAATATATAAGAGCTTTTTTAGTGACGACAGAGGCAGAGATCTTTTGGAAAAATGTCAACAAAGCAGCGGCCCTTTTTTTAATGGATACAAACAAAAAAACATAAAAATATCAACTGAGCTTTATATATTAGATATGCGTTTAAATTATTTTATTTCAATTATTTTAACGATGCATTGTATTAATATTTTACATGCAATGTATAAAATTGGGATTTTTAAAAATTTAATTCATAACTCGACATTTAATTAAAAACCATAGATGTAGCGAGTTTATTTTATGTTGAAAGTGATGGCCTATGTCAAATAAACTTACACTTTAAAACTGTTTACTTAAGCTTTATACATTATAACCTTTCGCTACCGAACGTATTAAAAAAAGTTGACTAAATTTAATGAAGTGATCCTGAAAATGCTTAATTAATATGAATGCGAATTGAATATGTTTTTATGTTCATTCCTTTGTATTCAGAATAGCATAGGCCATTTCTAAAATTGCCTTTTAATCATTTTTAAGAGGCGCTTATTAACAGACGATTGAATCTTTTTTTTAATGTATTTTATTTTTCAGATATAAAATCTGGTGTGTGTGTGTGCATTGAATATAATATACAAAATATGATGCCTTATCCGAAATAGGGAACAATGAACAGGTTTTGAAATTAACCTCTTGCACCGAATGGGCCAGGGCCCCTTAATGCTATTTTCCCCCCTATTGTAGGTATGTAAAAAGTAGTTTAAGAGTTAGATATTGAGAAAAAAACTGGATTTTGACAAAACTTAGAATATAAAAACTTAACAGCCTATATTACTATAGGGCACTGAACTCTTAATTTCCATTCCTTCGAAAAAGTCTTTTTACTGAACTTTAATCATTGTATTTCCTATTAAATTTTACACGATATTGAGGAATATATATTGAGTACAATAGATAAAAACAACATTAAGGGCCCCAGGGCCCATTCTGGGCAAGATATAAAGTTCAAAACACCTGTGAATTTCAATTTGTATAATAATGGATACATGTGTCATTATTTGTCAAGATTGTTAATGACTGAATAATGAATAAAATCTTAAAGGTTTAAGAAATGAGTACAATGGCAATAAAAAAAAACTATAATATCACTCATTTTGGGGCCGGGGCCCTTAATATCGTTTCTTCTTTTGTACGCTATTTAATTATTTATTTATTTATCCGTTTGCTATGAAACTTGGATTTTTTTTTCACACTTCCACGACAATTTCTTCAGAATTATTTTTAAACATACCACTCATTGGTTTCTTTAAATTTATTCCTTTTTACTTTGATCGTTGCAACGCGCGACGGGTCTACTAGTATCTAATATATAAAGCTCAGTTGGTGTTTGTATCTTTGTATGTTTGTATGTTTCACTTTTCGACTTTCTGTTAGACAGTCACGGAAAAACCAAATGACGGACGGGGACCAAATTTGGCAGGACGGTTCCTTTTACCCTGAAGGTGGTTTTAAGTTAGTTTTTGTAATTGTCCCTTTTGCCCGAATGCCGTAAATTAAATAATCAGAAAATGCAGAGACAAAGAATAAAAAATTTAACCTCATTTCTGTATTGAACAAATTTACGCGGACGTTCAAATGCCGTTCAAAGCGAGTTACTTTTGGTGACGTTTTTTTCCCCCCCAATACTTTATTTTCAGCCGTGCGCATTTGAAAAAATATTATAATGTCTAATTACGGTGCGCACATTTTCGTGTACGCTTCATAATTTGAGCTGTGTAGTACAAAGAATTGTCATTTTCTTTACTGTTACTTTCTATATATTAGATAGACACGTAAACATATTTAATTACAACTGCCACACGATGCATTAGATTTAATTGTTTACACGTTTAAATTTAATTGCGAATTTGTTTTAATTATTTTCTGTTCCATAACTCGACATTTAATAAAAAACATATTTATGTAATAATTGTGTCAGTATTTTTTTCAAGGCTTCATTTTTAGCGGTGCACGTTTTAAAATCTTTTATCGCCCTGATTACTGTGCGCACATTTTCGTGTACGCATCTTAAATTTAGCTGTGTCCTATTAATATAACATTTATATTTTGTTTGTCTTTTACATAAGCTATTGTCTTTTACATAACCTATACACTTATACTATTTTAAACTTAGGCTACCTGACCTATTAACATAAGTAGATTAAACTAAATAAAGTGATTCTGAAAACGCTTAATTATTTTGTATTGCGAATTGAATATGTTATATTCATTCCTTTGATGATGGATTAACATAGGCCATTTTTAAAATCGATTATTGTCATGGTTTCACATGCGTTTTTAACATAAAATTGATTTGTTTTGTTTGTTTTTTAAAAATTAGGAATATAGCCTAATTTCTTTATTAATCTTTATTATCTTTATCTCATAGACGCTGTTGCAAATATTGTATTAATTACAATTGTGTTACGATGCAGTGTCGTAAATATACAAGAGCTTTTTTTAGTGACGACAGTGGCAGAGATCTTTTGGAAAAATGTCAACAAAGCAGTGGCCTTTTTTTAATGGATACAAACAAACAAACATAAAAATATAAACTGAGCTTTATATATTACATATGCGTTTAAATTATTTTATTTCAATTATTTTCACGATGCATTGTATTAATATTTTACGTGCAATGAATAAAATTGGGATTTTAAAAAATTTAATTCATAACTCGACATATAATTAAAAACCATAGATGTAGCGAGTTTATTTTATGTTGAAAGTGATGGCCTATGTCAAATAAACTTACACTTTAAAACTGTTTACTTAAGCTTTATATACACTATACATTATAAACTTTCGCTACCGAACGTATTAACAAAAGTTGACTAAATTTAATGAAGTGATCCTGAAAACGCTTATTAATATGAATTGCGAATTGAATATGTTTTTATGTTCATTCCTGTGTATTCAGAATAACATAGGCCATTTCTAAAATTGCCTTTTAATCATTTTTAAGATGCGCTTATTAATAGACGGTTGAATCTTTTTTTTTCATTTTTATTTTTTTTTCAGATATAAAATCTGGTGTGTGTGTGCATTGAATATAATTTACAAAATATGATTCCTTATCCGAAATAGGAAACAACAAAAAAAAAGGATTCCTTTTTGAAATTATACACATTGCTTATAAACCGTAAATATAAATCGTAAAATTTAGAGACATAAAAAATGTTAAATATTATTTCCCTGTTGAAACAACTATGTATACGTCAAAAGGAGGACTTAATTTGGTCCAGTACATTTACTTTATAACAAGACTTTATTTTATGCGGCCAGCTTTCTATATGTCTAAATATGGTGTGCACATTTTTTTATATCATTTTAATACGACCGTTTTTAAAAAAATTGTAGTTTAGAAAGTACATTTATACGTTTGTGTATTTACGCTATGAGTCACTTAGCTTTTGCCTTTTAAAGGGATAGTGCCACATGTTCTTTATCTCATAGACGTGGTTACAAATATTATATAACTTACAATTGTGATACGATGCAGTTTCGTAATTATATATTAAATTTTTGAGTGACGAGGGTGGTAGAGCTCTTTCGGAAAACCTATAAGTTATGTTAATTTTGTACAAGTGGGAATAAAATTGTAAATTTAGTTATTATGGTCGGCAAGAATCATTATTTAATAAATTATATCTTTTAAATAGTAAGGTTATGTTAAAAGGCACTGCATTAAGTGAAAACAACTCACGCGGTAAAATGGCATATCTCTGTTTCTCATAAGATTTTAACTACGTGTAAATAGATTAATCTGAAAATTAACTTGGCAAATAAAAATTGTAATCAACCATCAACTAATACTTGGATAAAGGGTCAGCACACTCCCGCTACAAAGTGCGGGTATTTTTCTAGTATATATATATATATAAACAGTCGCGTCGACAGCAATTTCAGCGGAATGACGTCGTCACACTACTATAGTGTATATGACGCGCCCGTCTCAATTTCGTTTACATTTAGTAATTTTGTATTTGTAGACCAGAGCAAAAACAATACCCGCCTGATGAGTTAGCGGGGTCTCAACTAGTAGTGTACCGGATTTCGGCTCCGGCTAATCCGGAATCCGGCAATTTTTACAAATCCGGCCGGGGCCAGATTTCAAAAATGTGAATCCGGTTCAGCCTTAGTCTCAATACTCATCCGCTGGGTCCCATATTTTGAGACCAACTGATTTATCACAGCCAAAAGTGACGATTGTGATAGTGGCGACTTTCTAATCTCTAGGAGAGCAACAAGATTGTAATAGTGGCGACTCTCTTAATCTCTAGGAGAGCACCACGATTGTAATAGTGGCGACTCTCTTAATCTCTAGGAGAGCACCACGATTGTAATAGTGGCGACTCTATTAATCTCTAGGAGAGCACCACGATTGTACTAGTGGCGACTCTCTTAATCTCTAGGAGAGCCCTACGATTGTAATAGTGGCGACTCTCTTAATCTCTAGGAGAGCACCACGATTGTAATAGTGGCGACTCTCTTAATCTCTGGGGGGGGGGCATCACGATTGTTTTCAAATGACCAAAACCCCTAAAAGACGCTTGTGTTGGCCGATCCACCTGGCGTTGTCGCAGTGAATCCGAAACTCTGGCAGCTGAATGGTCACTCCGCCGACCGGACGACCTTTGAACTAAACCCACGGGCTGTCCTGGTAGTTCGGTGTAATACGGGAATCTCGGGCTTGAGCAGCGTTTTTTTTTCCTTCAAATTTAAATCTCAATCTGGGGTAATATAGGCCATAGGCCATTGAAAGATTTTGGAAGACTTTTTGGTCTACTTTTCAATCGTTAAGCGCTGCGGACGAGAAGTACAAGTTACATAAGTTGGGAGGGGGGCACCGGCGGGGGTCCTGCTTGTCAATATATTTAGAGAAGGCTTTAATTATTTTTTTAAAAGCTGATTTGCATGAACAAAAAAAATGATTTGCATGGAAGAAAAGAGAGGGACGACAGAGTCTGGTTGTACCTGATCTCACGATTTGTGTTGTACTGACGGATTTTTAATGAAGATGATGCGGTCAGTGGTAAATGCAGTGGTCATAAAGTGTGGCCACAGGTATGGGATATTATTGAAACTGGGGCATAAACAAGGGGTGGGGTGGTTTCCATGGGACAGAAGATACTTGGTAGGATTGCAGGCGTTAGAAGCTCGGGTGATGAAAGTGCGATTTTAACTGTTGCGCTTCACTTCCTGTTAACTTTGCCAGACGCCCCAAGCTTCATTTCTGTACAACCCTTCGAGATGCACGACACAGTAGAGTGACTTTTGTATCTACCTAAAATCTATGTAAGTCAAGCCCAAATTTTCATCTCAATTAAGTTAACTAATTACACATTCCCTGCACCAATTATATAAGCAAAATCTAAGATTTTTCCTGTGGAAAAAAGAAAATCCCTGGACGTTACTAAATGTAATAGCAAAATGACTTTAAAAAACCCTGAAAACTTGCGGCGTGGAGAAAAGAAAGAAAAGATCATAAACCATTACTTTTTAAACCTAACCCTCTATTATACAAATTCATATTTTAAGACATTGAATGAAACATTTTGGAGGAAGCTGATAAATTTTTAAATCAGTTTTTATTTTCAAATTCCATGATCTGTCCAGGCCATCCTCAAACTCCAAGACGCGGTAGGAACCCTGCAATGACGTCAAATAAGATAATCATACACGTCTCCACGGCAATTCCAATATGATTTATTCAGACTAATTATTCCAGTAAGCCTTGCGCTGCTAACTAACTCCAAACTTTGGTATCGTCCATAAACTGCCGGCGTTAGGAAAAATATCCCACAAGACGAAGCCCCGCATACGGGGACACAACTCTTGAAGCCCCGCATACGGGACACAACTCCTTTAGCCCCCCGTCACTGATTGCATTGAGCTGAGTGTTAAACGCCGGTGTACTTCGTCATTCATGGCGGTGTTGTCAAAACATAAAAAGGATGGACCAATCTGCATGACTTTATTACATAGCTCAGGGGCGTCACTAGGGTCTCAAGGTCGCCGGGGCGCGGGCCAGGATATCACCATTCCGATACCCAACCCCCAAACCCCACCAACCAAACTGCATACAAATAAACCATTTGGTCCACAATAGTCCTTTAATGGCGGATTAAAAGTGTCACCCTGGTCAGACTCTTTCTACGCCGCCGCATAGCTAGTTTACTGGAGTGTTGTCATATATGAGTTTGTCCAACAACTAATTTGTGAGAAACCAATTTAAACTCGATTTGATCCCTGGTGTAGACCTCCCTACAAGGTAGACCAGAAAGAAAACCCCCCAAAGATTCACGACTTTGTGACAATGAGCTGGAGGTATAGGGTTAACTAAGTTCTATTCATTTCATCAGTAAGAGTGGATTAGTTTGATGAAATGGATAGCACGAGATGTAAGGGACTTTTCCCACACATCTAGCCCAATCAATGCAAGGCCCAGGAGGAGGCGGACACACACGTAAGCCGACAGATAAATCTAGGTCACATTGTCCACTTTGACAATTACAGCCCGCTGATATTTTCTTGACGATGCTGGTGGGGCTTGGGGTGTTGTTTTTTGTTGTTGTTGTTGGGGGGGGGGTGAGTTTAGGGATGTAGATTTATATTTGTGAGATGATAAGAAAGGATCTTTGAACGATTATCCCAAAGAAGCAAAACAATTTTATTTGTTACACAGACTACATCGATTTCAACCTGTTTTTATTACTAGTCTTATATTAACTTGCTTTTTAATTTTAATCCGAACCGTCCCACTATTTGTTTATATTTTTTTCACGTGCCCAGTTCCCGCGTTGACGCCGACCGTCACTGTTCACACCCCCTACCGTCCCTGCGCCCAGGGGAGATAAAAACCGTCCCTGCGCCCAGTTTTAAAACCAGGGGAGATAAGTGTGTTTCAGTCTGTAAATTTCGCGTTTAAACATAATCACTACTTTTAGTTATGTCTCATATATAAGGGATATATAGTCAAAAGGTAAGCTGGCTTTGCACTTACTGTAAAATGCGTAGACTGAAAAGTAGAAAATTTGGGCATTTTTAATATAAGACTAGTTTTTAAAAAAGTGTTTTTAATGTTGATTATTTGCAGTTAAAGCTCAATTCGGAGAATCGAATCGCTTCATAAAAAAAAAGCAGTGGTAAGGGCGTCGATACCTGCAATGGTAAGGGCGCTTATGTCAGCAGTGGTAAGGGCGTTGATGTCACCTATGGTAAACGTGTTGCCAGCTATGGTAAAGGTGTTGCCAGGTATGGTAAAGGTGTTGCCAGCTATGGTAAAGGTGTTGCGAGCCGTGGCAAGAGTTTTGCTGCCAGCCGTGGCAAGGGTGTTTGATATGTTAGTGACAAGCCCCGCTACTAAAAAAAAGCTATTACCAAAATCAGATTGCGATGACTGTTTTGTTTAAACAACGGATAGCCAGCTCTAAGGTGACGTTGCTTAGATTCAAATCAACAATAAAAAAGAAGTCTTTACCGTCTAACATTTACTATAGTTAATTTTTTTATTCGTTTTCTCATTTCCCTACTGAAATCTATCGCTGATATTTAATTACGAACATGAAAACTGGAGTGTCCACCTCTACGCGGACGAAAGCTGTTCAAAAACAGGATATCGAGTTTCTATTATAGACATCGTACAATTGTCGGAAATAACCTAGAGGCAGTTTGTTCTGAAATGAAACTGGATTGAACAAGGACAACTTGGGGCAGTGACAACCACTTCCCGCCACACAAAAAACGAGCTGAGACAACAAACAACCACCTAAGAGCTTTAAACAAAAAAGTAAACAATTTAGAATTTATTCTTTTCAAATCTGAATTCATAATTTAAAAAAAATATTATAATTTAGGGATATAATGTACTGGATGTTCAAAAACTAAATTGTAAAAAAAATATTTTTAAAGTTGACAGATTAGAACAGAGTTGTGAATGAAGAAATAAAGTCGGGCATAAATCGGATTGTGGTTATAATATAATATAACTTATATAAAGAAACGAGAAATATCAGAATGTCAGCGAGGTTAGTCTGACTGATATAAAATACTCATTACTTGTCTAGTGTGCGTCCCCCGTTACCCAATACCCCCCCACTCCTGAGAGGGTGGAATGTAAGAGTGGGTGTGTGTGGGGGGAGGGGTGTGTGTGTGTGGGGAGGGGGTGTGTGTGTGTGGGGGGAGAGGCTGTGTGTGTGTGTGTGGGGGGAGGGGGTGCTGTGTGTGGGGGGAGGGTGTGTGTGTGTGGGGGGAGGGGGTGTGTGTGGGGGGGAGGGGGTGCTGTGTGTGGGGGGAGGGGGTGTGTGTGTGGGGGAGGGGGTGCTGTGTGTGGGGGGAGGGGTGCTGTGTGTAGGGGAGGGGGTGTGTGTGGGGGGGAGGGGGTGTGTGTGGGGGGGAGGGGGTGCTGTTTTTCGTTTCTTGACTTCGATGTAGACGGACGGTGTCCATGTGTCGCAAATACAAAACGCCGCCACCAGTAGCAACCGATGTATTATTTTCATTCGTTCTTTTTGTTGACACGTGATATCCTGGACGTGCGGTCTACAGCAGTGTAGACGAAATAGAGGGGAAAAAACAACAACGCCTACTTGAGTTTAAGCACCCAGTAACAGAGCGGGAAACACTGGACATTTTCGCAAGAGAAGGTTGGGTTTCACAGCCTGAAACAGGGGGGACCGGGGAAGGGGGGTATTTGGATTCTAGGAATGCGTCGTGGCGGCCATGTTATTTGTGACGCCTTGACAGGCAGGGCGGATATACGTACATATGTACACAAAATACAATATGTACATTAAGACTTATACACCGAAGAGCATTCTTTACATTTCAGTCTTTGCCACCAAAAAAGAATATTTTTCAACGTGCATTCAAATGGTTTAATTTACCAATGAACATCACGAACAAGTTCGAAAGTACAGGTACGGAGCTGTTCATGGGTTAATTAAAATCATTTGAACGCACACAGGTACGGAGCTGTTCATGGGTTAATTAAAATCATTTGAACGCACACAGGTACGGAACTGTTCATGGATTAATTAAAATCATTTGAACGCACACATGCACGGAGCTGTTCATGGGTTAATTATATTATTTGAAAGCACATTGAAAAATACTCTTTTTGATAAACTTAACTTAGCGTAACCCCCCCCCCTTCCCGAACCCGGTATAACAGCACTCACCTCTTTTGATCTTTGTCAACAATGATTTGCCCCAGTTTCCGGGCGGTCTCCTCCGCTGCCACTCTATTGGACTCGGACTGTTTGAGTCTATCGTCATCGTGAGGTCAAAGGTCGCGGGCCAGACATCACATACACGACGGGGGAGAGAGGGGAACGTAAGGCGATAATGAAATTGAAAAATGTGAAGCAAAGAATCCATTAAAAAAATTAATTAACAAAAATAAATGTACTTGATAAAAATAGATATTAAGTTAATCATTACTCCTACGATATTAATTAAAAATAACTTTATTCCTTTAATCGCCGAGTGACAAAAAGCGCGCCAATATGAATTGTTTGTAATTATTATTACGATTTTATTATTATTTTTTTTATTTAAAAAAAAAGCTCGTCCAGGATTGATTCTCACAGAAGCACTTGTTAAACAGATAAATATGACAACAGCGATTAGTATTCCCCACACACACATATTGACACTTCCGATTCAAGATCTCCACAACAACAAAGGTACACACAAAATTGTAAATCAGTTAAATGAGAAACAAATAAACGCAGGCAAAGGTTCACAAATTGTAGGATGTTTTGACACCACACAACCCACTCTCATGGCATCAACAATAAAATATGCATGCCAAACCCGTTGCTCGGTCATCTCCCTTTCGCACCCCACATCACATAACGTTTTAAAAGGGCCTAATCTTTATTTCATCCCCCGATCGATGGCATAACATACGATAACTTTAAATCACGTGACAATAACAACACCTCCCCACGACCTGATTCTTTTATTTTGGCTGTCTATAACAATCAGCCAGTTGCCAATTTCCCCTAATAGGATTATTAATATTTCCCCTGAAAACCTTGGCTCCTAGAGCTGGTCAGTGGGAACAAGTCTTTACCTCTCTGGTCCACCACATTGCAGGGCCGAGGAAGACTCCTTATAAGGCCGCATGTCCATTAATGGTTGCCACTTACCAAACCCACCTCAGTGAGAATTATCTCCGAATGTTTCTATTACAATTTACATGTACTCCAAAGTATGACACACATATCAGGTTTTCACGGCTTAAACTTCAGTCCGTTGGATGAAGACTGAAGCTTTCTGCTATGCAACTGGAAAGAATATACTCACTTTGTGATGAGTAAAGTGCTTAAAATAAGCCCGCACCAATCCAATTTTTATGGAAAAAAAAATAAAGCACCAAATATTTCAATAAAAATAACAGAGTCCCCAAATCAAAATTACTATATATTTTTTCAAGCTTGGCTCCCGCATAAAGAGTTGTTTTAAACTTGGCTCCTGCACCATGAAATGTTTTGAACTAGGCTCCTATACCAAGAGTTGTTTCATGATTGGCTCCTATACCAAGAGTGTTTCATGATGGCTCCTATACCAAGAGTTGTTTCATGATGGCTCCTATACCAAGAGTTGTTTCATGATGGCTCCTATACCAAGAGTTGTTTCAAGCTTTGCTCCCACACAAACATATTCTAAGATCAAGCTTTTTTCTTTGGTCCTGTCAGGGTATGAGAATCACTGCGAATGATTGTGGTGAGATTGTTGTGAGCCAGTGTTGGAGTCGGGTCAAGGCGTTGTTGACGGGTATGAACTCCTATCACGGGAATAATGTCTAGTGATGTCTGAGTGAACTTCTGGTCACACGGGATATGTCAGGGACATGACCAGAGGACACGCCAGGGTCAGTTGAGACCAGTTGGGGGGTATATAAGAGAGTAGTCGAGACGAGTGCGGTGCGTTGCAGAGAGTTGTGTACTTCGCACAGTGTTGTGCGGTCAGACCGGTCAGGATAGACCGGGGAGCTGCAGGGTTGCAGTAAAACAGAGTTGAGTTTAACGTCGCCCAGAAGCGGTCGGGTCGGACCGAGGGCATGCTTGAGCATACAGCCGTTATATATAGATGTATTTTATGTCAAGGCAAGACAGCCAGTTGTACAGTTGTTTATAGTAGAATAAACATTGCATCGTTACACAGACTTGTGTCATCTCTTGTGTATGTTGTGTGTAGCGGAGAGCAAGGCACAATCCACCTAAACATAGAGACTTAACATGGGGCTCGTCCGGGATAAATATGAGATGGTTTTACTTTCGTGCTGATGTTTTTTATTATAATTTTTGGCTCCGGGTGACCTCGGGCAAAATTTCATTATAAGGAGATGTAATTATTTATATATATATATATATATATTTATGAAATTATGAGATATGATGATAATGATTTTGTTCATGATTATGAGTATTATGATGAATTATGTTGATTATGACTACTATATGCACATGATTGTTATATAATTGATTGTAATGGGTTAAATACAATCAGGCTGAAATGTCTATAGTTTGGATAAGTAGTTATCCCTATAACATTATCTCATGCTGGAGCTAATCCTGGAATAAATATCTTAAGGCATTTATATGAGGAACCAGTAGAGTCAGTTGGTAAATATAAAACAATCTAGCGTAAAAATGGTCAATTGTTGGGTAATGAATATGTTGTAGTGCTATGACCAGGAGGATGTCGAAGGTTGTTCTATGAGATTAAAGATAATGATAACGTACGAGTTGCGGGTTAGTGAAGTCGTATAAAGGTACGACCAAGTGGATTTATGCTCTGTGTTGTATATACTAGTGTTTTTTTTCATGCAATGTTGTGTATAAAATTATTTTGAAAGATATTATTTCATTATGTATTATATTATTGTAATTGTAATGTGCAGTGATTCCATGCCCTGACTTTGTTGTATTGTGAGATTCTACCCGTAAGTAGAATCTAACGGAAGAGGGGGGATATGTCAGGGTATGAGAATCACTGCGAATGATTGTGGTGAGATTGTTGTGAGCCAGTGTTGGAGTCGGGTCAAGGCGTTGTTGACGGGTATGAACTCCTATCACGGGAATAATGTCTAGTGATGTCTGAGTGAACTTCTGGTCACACGGGATATGTCAGGGACATGACCAGAGGACACGCCAGGGTCAGTTGAGACCAGTTGGGGGGTATATAAGAGAGTAGTCGAGACGAGTGCGGGGTGTGCAGAGAGTTGTGTACTTCGCACAGTGTTGTGCGGTCAGACCGGTCAGGATAGACCGGGGAGCTGCAGGGTTGCAGTAAAACAGAGTTGAGTTTAACGTCGCCCAGAAGCGGTCGGGTCGGACCGAGGGCATGCTTGAGCATACAGCCGTTATATATAGATGTATTTTATGTCAAGGCAAGACAGCCAGTTGTACAGTTGTTTATAGTAGAATAAACATTGCATCGTTACACAGACTTGTGTCATCTCTTGTGTATGTTGTGTGTAGCGGAGAGCAAGGCACAATCCACCTAAACATAGAGACTTAACAGGTCCCATAACCTCGTGGTGGTTTCCATTAGAACTTTCTCGGGGCTTGGTAGACTTGACGGCGCTCATCTCCTCTCAAAGTCAGCGTTGTACTTTTCTAGCAATATTCATTTATCAACCTGTTTTATTGTGGCTGAACGTGGGCTAGACCCCACGCACCTCAGCTTGTGAGGCGAGCGCACTTTTGACTTCGCTACCCAGCCGCCAAGATCTAGGTACCGGTATCTTAAAGCTTGTTATTCCCAATACAAAATATTATAACGCACCACCTATTGAAATATCTCAGTGCATTTGGCTCCGTTCAGCAAATCAAGCATGCTTTTGTATGTAAAAACAATTTCTCCTCACCTCTGATCCATCTCCTTCATAGCGTTGACTAGTTGGTTGGTCTTCTCTTCTAGCTTGTTGACCATTTCTGTCTTGTGTTTGACGGTGCTCTCACAAGTCTGGTGGACATCAAAATAAATGAATCAACTGTTATGTCAGACAGACTTGAAACAAAACATTATACGCCGTGTATATAGACATCAATAACAAACAGGGATTGGGAGATGGAATGTTTTTTTTATTTATTTTTCTAAAAAAAAATTGGCTGTCAGTTACGGCAAATAGAGAGTTAAGAAAAAAAAACGTCGTTAAAAATATAAATAACATTAAATTCATATCAAGTCTTGGCTGACATTTGGCAGATTTCCTTTGCTAATCTTTCTTTATTTATCTTTTACAGACGCTGCTCCGTCTATACGGAAGATTATTTAGCAACATGTAACGCTAGTGTATTTTATGCTTAAATTATTTTCATCATTAATGACCACTTAAAGGTACATTAAGTTACTTTTATTATTAGTTTAGATTTTAATACGCATTTTTTTACATCAGTAATGTTGCTTTAAATAGCTGAAGTGAGCTAAAATACAACAAGACACAATGCACTATTTTTATCTTAGAAATGTGGGAACTAGTTGAGTTGGGGGGGAGGGGCGGGGGGCTGTGTTAAAAAACTTGCTTTCTTCTCTCATTACCTAAGGACCGTCAAATGTAGAGGACTAATATCACGATATCATAGTAAAAACTGGTTGGGAAAATATAACTTGTCGGAGACCGACGCAACAAAGCTGTTAGGGCAACAATGCTATGATATTAAAGTATTCACAAGAAAATGATACTTTTATTTTATTTTGAGAACAAATTTAATACACGTATTTGAGTTTGGAGTGGTAAGATAAATGGCTACTTCGCACACCGGCAGTTGTGGATTCCGCTCTGAATAGCGTTGCCCCTTACCGGCTGAGAAAATTATCTCAATAAATCAGCGATGTTTAAGTAACAGCTTCTCCGTAATGGACACGATGCATTATTTAAATGTAACTCCTCCAAACAACATTATTTCAAGTTCATCCTCATTTACGCTGCTCTTAGCGTCTTACTTTAGAAATAGGAAATTAAAACAGGACACATGTCTTGTTTGTTTGCTCTCTGTGGCGAAATTCCGAAAAATTACTGGTAGTTTAATTCACCTCAAATCTTGGTATACCACAGTGGTCCCCAAACTTTTTAGCGCCGCGGACCGGTAAAAGTTTGATCATTTTACCGCGGCCCCCTAACCGATAAAAAAGCGCCAACATAAAAGCGCCGACATAAGAGCGCCGACACAGAGCGCAAAGATTGATTGTAGGCGGTTGTACGATCTGCGCTATGTGTCATTGATGTTCTTTGCACAGGGTGCCGCCAAAACGGGCAACAAGCTTTTCCGTCTTGTGTATGATGAAAAGACGCACAATCCCTAGAGAAATACACCACAGTAAAAAAAAATCTAAATAATTTAATATTCCTTTGCTCGCGGACAACCAGGCACATATCCGCGGGCCGCGGACCAGACGTTGGAGACCACTGGTCTACCAAGTCAAAAGACAAAGCTCTGGCAATATGATCTGTCCCCAGGAGTACTACAAGACTGCATGCTGACCAGGGCGTTCTCCAGTTATGCTGAACAAAATGAAAGCTGAGCGCTATCAATAGGTTCACAAGGGACGCCAGCCGATGGCCCACATTTTTAAATCCCTTATATTAACTTCGAAATCTTGTCGTCATCTCGTTCACGGGCGGAAAAACAAAAAGTCTAAAATGACACACTTCCCGTGATGCCATCAAGCTGAAATTTTGCACATAGACTCGTGTCACATAACAATGCATCGTATCAAAATTTCAGATCGATCGGATGTACCGTAATTAAATTAATGCACTTTTAGTTTATCTCTATATAACTATAGGTAAGTCAATTTCACAGTTTATTATTGCTCGACGCCCCGTGTCACTTGAGTCGTTCACGCATGCCATCGGTGACCACACCCCCTCCCCCCCCCGGTTTTACAGCAAAGGGGACTTAGGTCAGTTTCAGTCTGTCAATGTTATTCGCGTTGAGTTCTGTCTCATATATAAGGGATTTATAGTGAAAAACTTTGTTTTACGGGGTTGTTTAATTAGTTGTTCTTCATCGTCAAGGACTGGAACTACGAAAAGTTTTCTAAAAATGTTGCTTGAAAATAAAAGGTATTTTTCAATGATAACATATGTTATCAGTCAATGATTGTCTCCCTGATTATGTGAGTAACAAAGTCAATTTTAATTATTCTGATTTTGTTTCAACGTTAAGGTTATCAATAGGTACGAAAATCATTGCATTTCATGTTCATTGTATCCCTAAATATAGGGATCGAAGTCAAGTGGCGTGCCACTTACATAAATAATGGGTCCACACACAACAGAAGCGGGGTGACATGTTATAATAATTAAATATATATATATATAGATTAACCTTAATATATGTATTAGATAGTTTCTGAAAGTATAAATAAATGAAATATTAAAAAAGTACTTTTATTTCAAATTATTTTTTTGTAAACGTAGCTTAAGTTACTAAATATAATTTTTTTACAACACAAGTTAATAATAATATGGCTCACAGTATTGTTAATTAAATTTCAAAAGAGTTTAACAGAAATTAACAATTATTATCTTGTCACCCAAATTTTCTCAAGAACCACGCAATTGATACAATATATTTGTACCGGTGCTAGGTGGTGCATCGATAACGGGCTAATAAATTGTAATGCACATCAGATGTTGACAATAAAAGTTCATTTTAAGATAATG
>CALYLW010002618.1:0-35000 GCA_944989445.1 Ampullaceana balthica | reverse complement strand
CATCTAATCGGCTCTAGCCCCCAGTATTAAGTATTAGTACAGAACTACGCTACAATACTTAATACATATAAATAAACACACAAAACACCTCTGTACACAACAGAGAGAATATGTAATTACATTAAGTAAATCATATAATACACATTGGAATAGATTACACAATATAATGGATAGACTATAGCTCAATAACTCAAATAGTAAATACAATCAGATTACAACTTAACTTCACAAATGCATTCTATGACTCTTAATCGGCCAGCTCCCGTTGTAAGTCTGCCGACCTCACATCACACACGGTCTCAGGTCACGGAGTCAGTCCGTGTTCCGCCTCAGTGGTCAGCGATGCTATTAACCCATTCATCGTCTGGGAGGCCGATAACACCACGCTCCTCTAGTACTCCAGTAGACTGACAGAGTCACAGCTGGCTGCACTGTTTACTAACAGTAGTCTTCTGTCCGGCTCAGGGTCGTCTTGCCCACTTTTGCCAGTGGCACATCTGGTGCTCAACTCTGCTCTACTATCAGCGTTCTACTTGGCTATCCTAGCCCCTACACTTACTTGCTCCACTGTAGGTAACACTACCCTACATTTACTTGCTCCACTGTAGATAACACTACCTACATTTACTTGCTCCACTGTAGGTACACTGCCCTACATTTACTTGCTCCACTGTAGGTAACACTACCCTACATTTACTTGCTCCTCTGTAGGTACACTACCCTACATTTACTTGCTCCACTGTAGGTAACACTACCCTACATTTACTTGCTCCACTGTAGGTAACACTACCCTACATTTACTTGCTCCACTGTAGGTAACACTACCCTACATTTACTTGCTCCACTGTAGGTAACACTACCCTACATTTACTTGCTGAAATAAGATACACATAAAACTGAATAACCAATTAATGAATATACAGTATATAAAAGAGTACTACATCTACTTCAACATAACAATTATACATTTGACTATCCTAAGTATAATCTAAGTCCAACCTGCACACCAGCAAGGCTCCTCTTCACAAGACCCGTCCTACAAGGGTTTGGAATGCAGAGGACGAATGTGTCTTATGTCCCAGTATATAAGGACCGCTCACCCACGCCTGCCCTAAATTCCTATCAATTCTATTGGGTGAACATTTCGTCCCATGGATGGTACATGTAACAACTTAACTCTTATTGGTTAAGACCTAAGTCCCAATAACTTTTGGGTGACTCCCGACACAAATAAAAACAGCATCCCTACTAAAATTGGCCTAGCCTGAGTATCTATTTCGACCTGATAACTTTAGTTGGCCTCTCACCCACATTCCCAAATCGTTTTCTTTGTCCCTCCAAGGTTAGTGTCCCCTAACCAGCGTTTAGAAAACTTTGTCTTTTTCCCTCTAAGGCAGTGCTGTCCAACCCGCGGCCCGCGGACCTGTCTAAAATGGCCCGCCATATCTTGGTAAAAATTCTTCTTATCTTTTAAAACTAAAAAACCTAAAAAACTTAGTGATTCAGTGTTTTTGATAATTTATCAGAGACTACCTGAGAAATAAGGCATATTTAATAAGACAGGGTGGGGTGCCGCAAAAAAGGTTTTTTGTTTGATAGATTTATGTCCTGGGCGTTTCGGTGTGAACAATGGGGAAACTTGGGCTTAGCTGAAATCCGATACACCGATATGGGGATACAACCATCCAGAATGTCTTTATGTTGCTTCAGTCAGGGCGGGGTCATAGCAGGGTCAGCGGTGGCCCGATGGATTTTTATTTGTAGCTATCTGGTCAGTGTGGGAACAAGGATAATCAAAATGACACATAGGGCGTTATATGATATTCCCAGGTCACTGCATAGGAATGTGAACAAGTTGAAATAAACTTGCCTGGGTTTGCGGTGGGGTGGGGTGGGTTGAATAAATGCCCATCCTGTATTTGTAAAAGGAAAAAGACCATTAACTGGTATTCATTTCGAGAGTGTGAACCATTCTGATAGTAGAAAACAGAATAAAAGCTGCGTTTGTGGTATCAGTGCAATTCACTTATGAAAAAAATCTGAGAGATAACAGGAACGATTTTTAAACGAAATTTGTTTCTAAAAAGAGAAAGCCAATATGGCGAGTAGGAAACGAAAAGTTACAGAAGAGAATCGTACTTTTAACTCTTCGTGGGAACTCGAATTTTTGTTTTCTTTGTTTAATGAAAAGCCAGTGTGTTTGATTTGTCAGGCTACTATTTCTGTTATCTTACCAACGCTAATGAGAGAAATCAGTATTTTTTAATCCAAACTCGATTTTTTCATCACCCAAATAAATTAGTCAAATTTTACTCACTTCCCAGCTCTTGCCAAGGCTGCTCAACAACTTCCAGAGCTTGTCACAAATGAGCGATTCTATCTTTTATTAGAAAAGTTACAGCTGGATTTCACAGATCGATTTAAAGATATTCGAAATCTTACACCTGTTTTGCTTTTTGTAGAAAATCCTTATACTAGTGATGTCTCTAATATAGCCTCAAAAATGACGATATTAGGAGCAGACGAAGGTGCAGTGCAGCTTGAAATCATCGAGATTCAGCATAACACACCGCTTCGTGATAAACATACGAATTCGTCGCCAACTGAATTCTGGATGACGTATGTTTCTGCAGACGAATTTCCGCGACTATCGAAATGTTGTAGAAAAATATTAACCATGTTTGGTAGTACCTACGTCTGTGAAGCTGGATTCTCCATCATGAATAATATAAAATCTAAAAAACGAAACGCTTTGACTGATGAGCATTTGGAAAACTTAATAAGAGCAGCAGTTACAGAATACGAACCGCAAATTAAGAAAATTACAAGTACGGTTCAAACCCAAATATCACATTAGAGATGTGTTACAGTTTTTATTCATGTTATTTTTCGTATTGATGAGGAGACAAAGTTACATAAGGTAGGAAGTATTTATCCATTTAATATTTTCTTAAGACGTTAATTGATTGCGGCCCCCGGCCTAATAAGGAAAAAAATGTGGCCCGCGGGGTCAAAAAGGTTGGACAGCACTGCTCTAAGGTTAGTGTTTTACCCAATGGCTGAACCCTTATCTCCCAACGGTTCTAAAATAAAAACGATTCTCAAACATATAATTAGGTACTCAATAAACGTGTTCAATATGATTGGCTTTAGGAGTCATATGTGTTTCAGGGACAAATCGCTGTAGATGACCGAACAGAACGGACAGAAACTTGCCTTTTATTAATATACGAGCAATAAAGCCAGTCCAAGGACGTTCCGCCTCCTTTCGGTGGCATGTTGTAACTCCCCTCCTATCGACCGGCATATATGTGTATCACGTCAAAAATACTATTTATTATAGTTAAAATACATAACTCGTAAAAACTGAGCTTTTGACTGTAAATCCCAACGCGCATAACTCAAAATAAAGTTTTGGAAGAAATACTGCACCAAAAATAACTCGTTTTGAACGTCCGCGTAAACGTGTTCAATATGATTGGCTGTAGGAGTCATATGTGTTTGAAGGACCAATCGATGTAGATGACCGAACAGAACGGACAGAAACTTGCGTTTTATTATATTGGATAAGAATAAGGTTATTTACTAAATAATAAACTGAAAAGTAGTATTGTTCCTGTCTTATGCATTTTTTTATATTCACGTTGTTTGACTTTCACTGTCAGACTATGTAATTACTGTCATAAATAAAATAATAGAAATTCAATTATTTTTTGTAACAAATGAAAAAATCCCAAAGCTGAAACTTGTCAATTTATCAAGGGTGCCAAAAAAATTAGCAAAGGGTGCCAAAAACCTAGTTACGCCTCTAATTAGGTCAAATGCTCTTTAAAATACAAAAAAAAATTGTGGCAAAACGCGTGAAAATTTTAAATATTTAGTGAAGTGTGTTTGCCCTGAGAATTTGTTGTTGTCTTCCTGTGTCGGTGGCTCAAGGAGAATGGTTGTTCAGTAAATTGGCTATTATAAAAATCTAATTGCGTTCTACCATGAGCCAAGAAAGACTAAATGGACTGTCGATTTTTTCAATTGAACACAAACTTAACAGGCAGATAAACTTCAATGAAATTATACGTGATTTTTCTAATATGAAAATAAGAAGGTGGTCCTCCTCATCACAGTAAATATACAAACAGCCCTCACACACTTAAATATTAATAACATGTTGTGTTATCCATGGGGGCTGTCCATAAATTACGTCAACAAAATAGGGGGGGGAGGGGATCTGAAAATTTTTGACAATTGTTGACAAGGGGGAGGGGGGGAGGTCAAGAAAAGTTGACGTCAACAATGTTACTTTAAAAAAAATAAAAATTAATACTTAACTTAAGTTTACTTAACAAATGAAAGTTAGACAGCGTTTGTAGTCCTGTGTTACACACTCGCCCAACCTTCAGTATTTTAATTGATCTAACCCTATTCCTAGTTTTTAAAAACCGCGCTGTGCTTTTAGAGACCCCACACAATTCAATATAGACACACGAGATGTTTACTGGTAACACTTATTTTTTCAAAGTTGTTGTTTGTTGGTCTGCTGTGCACAAAAAAAAATAAGTAAGCAGACAGTCTACATTATACTATTTGAATGTCTATATATAAATTATAAAATGCACTATTGGTTATACTAGACTGTATTAGAAATCATTGGCTTTCACTGTGAAATTAGATTAGGTCTAACGGTCTAAGTCTAAAGTTAAAGATTAAATGATTAAAGTTAAAGGGTAATCCTGCAGTTTTGGCACCTATATTATTTTGCAGCGAATTAATGATTAATATATATTATATTTTTGCTATTACAGTACTAATTTTTTAGTTTTTTTAACTTCTAAGGCATTTTTCGGCTCTAAACAATACATAGTTAACATAGTCATAGTCCGAACTCGATACGAACGATAAACTATACAACTATTTTTTTGTATCACCCTACTTGCCGAGTTGTCACAGTAAGATGCCAAATAAAATGTTCTCAAGTACAAACAAACAAAATAAGAATCAAACGTCTAGTAACGAAATAAAAAATTAAATATCAGGTAAAATCTTTATTGATCTTGTAAGAACAATAAAATATATATTGATCTTCTTAGAACAATAAAGTAGATGAATGGTTCCTGGATAATTTTTAAAAAAACTTCTTCAGTAAGTAAATTAATCTTAGCATGGGTAACAAATCTGGCTAGCAAGGTGCTAGATAAACAAAATGAATGTATTTACAAGAGCCAAAAAAATGCCTAAGAAATTTTAAAAACTAAAAAATTAGCGCTGTAATAGTTAAAATATAACATATATTAATGCATTTAATAATTAAAAATGAAAGTTCTCAGGAGAAAAGAAAATTAGGAGCGAAATAATATACGTGCCAAAACTGCAGGCTTATCCCGGCCCTTATTTGAAGTCTTAAAAATACAGTACATGTCTAGAATGTTTAGAATTATCTTATTTATGAAATATTGTTAAATAGGCCTAGGCCTAATTATTTTTCTTCCCTGGTTTTGTGTTTTTTGTTTTTGTTTTAAATAACAAATTTATTAACAATTGAATTAATAACTTAATTTTTGTTTTTTTAGATGTACAATGGAGAAACCAAACTTTCACAAGTTGTTGTATGAAGGATATTTGAAGGCATTTTCCAACAAGCGCAAGCAAGACTCTCAAAGAGAAGTAACTGAAATTTGGAATAAATTGAAAAAAGAGGATGATTTGCCAACAAAAGTAGATTCGTTATTGAATAGTTATGCCGCCTTAGCACAGAAAAATAAGGCAACATTAATGAGCTTCTGGGCAGACCAGTCTATGAAGAGTGTAAATGTTCTTCCTAAAAAAGCAGCCACACATGTAAAAATTGAAAAAGAAGTTGTGAAACATCAAACACAAACCATTCAACAAGACCACATAGAAATCGATTTAGAAGCTTGTCCATTAAGTACTACTTGTGATGAAAAATCTGTAAAATACAAAGCAAAAGTACAAGGTGAATTACAGAGTCAGATAAGCATCTTAAAGACCGATTTGATTGGCTTGTATAAACGAAAAGAAAGTGGTGTTTTAAGTTCAGATCAGGAAAAGGAACTAAAAGGAAAAAAAAATTAAGGTTGATGAGCTAGAAAAAAAACTGAAAAGAAAGAAATATGAACAAGAAAAACAGAAGATATACCGAAAAAGAAAAAAGAAACTTTAGCGCAAATTTGTGCTGAAAATCCTGACGTCAGCAGCAAATTAAAGATCCGACAGAAAGCTGGTCGACCAACAATTGAAGAAGATCAGCCGCTCCTTTTAAAAACCATTGTTGACATTGCATTGTATGGGTCTGCTGCTCACGACAAAAGACAGAGTGAAATTTATCGTAGTGTTAGAAATCTCGATGATTTGACAGAACAATTAAAGATTCAAGGTTTACAAATAAGTAGAAGCGCTGTTTATACTCGCCTTTTGCCAAAACGAAGTTTATCATCAGAAGGCAAACGCCATGTAACAACTGTGCCAGTGAAGTTATTTCGAGCGCAAAATGATTTACACTCAAAACACATTGATGGTAGGTTTTGTACAGCTACTTTGAATCACCTAGAAGAAGTGGCTTCTTTGTTAGGTCCTAAAGAAGTATGCTTCATCAGTCAAGATGACAAAGCCAGAGTCCCCATTGGATTGACAGCAGCTAACAAGCAAGCTCCACTTTTAATGCATGTCGAATACCGCGTTACATTGCCTGATCACGACTGGGTAGTAGCATCTAGACACAAACTCATACCATCTGTTTATGCTGGCATTGAAATCCAAAAAGACGGTTTAGGTAAACCCGAAGCTGTAACATATGCAGGCCCAACTTACATAGCCATCAGATCAGGCAAGCATTGCTCATCATCAGCTTATAGCCATGGACTGGACTATGAAAGGCTGCTTGAATTGGAAGAGTTTGACATTGTTACAAAGGATCCAAGCAACAAGATGATCAAACCTATTCTTATTATGTCTTTGGATGGTGGACCTGATGAAAATCCAAGGTATCAAAAAGTTATTGATGTGGCCATCCATCATTTTGTGAAGCAGAACATTGATGCAATGTTTGTAGCAACTAATGCGCCTGGTAGAAGTGCATATAATCGAGTAGAAAGGCGAATGGCTCCTCTTAGTCGAGAACTGTCGGGACTAATTTTGCCACATGAACATTTCGGAAGCCACCTCGACACACAAGGTCGAACAATTGATGAAGAGTTGGAAAAATTAAACTTCAAATATGCTGGCGAAACATTGTCAGAAATATGGAAGCAAGTAAGCATAGACAATTTTCCAACAGTGGCAGAATATATTGTGCCTGAAAAGTCTGAGCTTGAAGTTGAAAATGTAATAATCAAAGATCAAGTTTGTTACCAAAAACATGTAAGGACAAGTCAGTACTTTCTACAAATTGTCAAATGTTGTGATTTAACTTGTTGCCAACCGATTAGAAGCTCATACTTTGATATTATTGCTGATCGATTTATCCCCCCGCCAATTCCAATCTGCCAAACTAATGAGGGCCTTAAAGCACCAGAAGTATCTGATATAAACTCACATAGATTTCCATCTCTTTTCTTCAATCAGTCTGTGAAAGTTGAAAACATACTACCTAGATCAGCAAAAGCATTCAAAATTCTTCCATATGATATATATTGTCCATCTATTCAGTTGCTAATGTTTGAACGGATCTGTAAAATATGTCACCTTTATGTTGCTTCGCAAGCCATGTTAAAGAAGCACGTTCAACAGCACCAACGCTGTATGCCTGGGCCCAGTCAAATACTACATGCACCCCAACAGCAAATAATTCATCCAATGCGAGTGGCAGCCAAAAGACAGAGAGAGTTCATGGCAATTATTGCTTATGGAGAGATGTTCAGTGCAGAATGGCTAGATGAAGAAAATGTTGACTTGTCTGGTGTTTCGGTTCCACAAGAAAGAATTCAGCCAGAACCTATGCCAATAATAACAATTGAGGAACATTTGACATCTCCATGGGAAGATATAGAGGCTAAGATATAGGATTTGGATTTGTTTGTAAAAAAATATGTTTAATATATACATTAAAGGTGTATTTAGAGTTTAAATTTTTAATCTCATTTCTGCTTGAAGTTAGAACAAGTCTTTGTAAATATTTTAATTGTCTTAAAAATTTAAAATGTTATATTAATTTGAAATATGTTCATAATTTAAAGATGTTGGGTAAAGAGTGGTAATAAGCCTCAGGTTTTCAACATGTTTTCTTTTTTTCCTTTGAAATCAAAAAATATTATTACATTCAAACAACTAATGCTTTTAAGTCATAGGCAACCTATATTTCTATAAGGGAAAATTTTTATCCAACATAATTATGAAGCAAAATAGCAAAAATATACTAAAAAGTTTGACCAAATTCCTCTTAAAATGCTCTCCATTCAAAATAGTACAGGAAAAATCCTTCACCTAAGACCCGTTTTAAGTTTTATTATTTTTTAAACATTGCTTCCTTTGTAGCAGCACTTGGTATACAAATATCAGTAATTTTACTTTAAAAAATGACATACCCAGATTGTTAAAGGTGAAAAAATGTACTTAATTAGTATAGATGTACTTGTAACTGAGAGAAATTTGAAAATCTCAGCTTAAAAATATTCTTTTATTACCAAAACAAAGATGTCCCAACTGAGCAAAAATTTTAAGACATGTTTGAATAAAACAGGAAACTGCAGAAAAAATTCACTCATACAAATATAATGCAAAGTTACAGTCAATGCCATAGGCTAGAAACCCAAGTTTTGTTTTAAATGATTCCCAGATTATTTTGTTTCTTTCCACCATGTAGACCTTAATGCCTTTCTTCCCTTAAAAAATGGCGTCAAGCATTTTACTCAATGACCCCAGTAAGTGGAGCCTATTGCCCCACGGGGCCTTTTACCCTGCTTTACCCTAATGTGTAAACATTTTTGTAAACCCTGTAATCTCTTTTCTGTTTAGTGTAAGACTTTGTAGTTATGAATTGGAAATATGTCATAAGTTAAAAGTTTATTAAACTTTGTTTTTCTAAACATTTTTCTTTTTATTATTTATTTATTTATTATTTTTTTTATTTTTTTTTGGGGGGGGGGTTATCAAATGTTGACGTAATTTTATAGGGGGGGGGTCTCTGGAAGTTTGACAAGTTGTTGACAAGGGGGAGGGGGGGGAGGTAAAAATCGCCAAAAAATTGTTGACGTAATTTATGGACAGCCCCATGGATGTTACTATATTTAAAATGAAAATGAAAATTCCAGTTATAAACATGGTATTTAATTTTTTTTTACACTTCAAATGATTTCTTATTGAATGATCGAATTTTTTTTATATGTACTTCATATGAGTGAATAGAACACAAACTTATTACTGTTTCTTATTGCATTTGTTGTTAATTTTTTAATATGAATGAATTAAACAAAAACAAATTCTACTACTGCTTTTGTTGCTGCAAATATGTGGCGTTTTTGTTATTCAATAGGAAATTCTTGCTCCCTAGATGGCTTGTATTTGTATTTATAAATGCAGCCAGCATTGTTGCTTTCAGATAAGCTACATTTTGTTCATTTTGTATACATATTTCAAGGACTTTGGCATATGGGTACCTGGGAAAAGGCATAGGCATGATGTGGAGCTCAGAGGGGCCCAACGTACCCAGTTTTCAGGGGCCCAAAAATTTCTGGGGGCGGCCCTGGGCAGTGTGTTACTGTGCCACCGGCGTGTCCCTGCAGTAAAACATACTCTAGCAGACGGCTATAATTTCCCCAGGCCCCTGAATGCCAGCGCCCTCGCTGGTAAAATATTATAAATACTATTATATAGTATGTAATACATATAAACACTCATAGGGGATACGTTTCTCTTAGTAACGTACCTAAGTAATTTTCTGTGATTAACAATATATGTTATTGCAAATATGTATATCTAAAATAACAGAACATAAATACAGAGGCGTCACTAGGGTTGGTGTCACCCGGGGCGGTAGCTCATGGTGTCACCCCTTCACGACTAAAGGGGCCATCCATAAATGACGTCACGCGAGGATGCCGATTTTTACCCCACCCTCCCCCAGCTTCATACTTATACCACCACCCCCTTTTTAACCATATGACGTCACAAAGCTTTGACACCCCCCCCCCAAGCCGTATTTTCTAAATAAAAATTAGCATTAGTTTCAAATTATTTTTTGTCATTTAAATATGTATTTAGGGTAAGTCTGTGCTCTGTCATCAATGTTGTCCAAGTCACAGAGAAAAGGATTGCGAATCCAAAGGCCTTTCCTAGAAATTTCTTGACAGAAATACCCATCAAAGGACCTTTGAAATGTGGAAAGGTGCTCTGAATTTTCCCCTTTGATGTTGTCAGGCAGTGATCCCTCAGTGCTTCCTTCTGCACCAGATATTACAACTTCATCCAAGAGTGGAAAGTTGGCCAAGTTGGAATTTTCTAGTCGTCGTTGGAATAGTGGCACTTTGTTAAGGAAGGCTTGCAATCTCTCAGTAGCATCCATTGCAGTCACAGCAGGTCCATGGAGAGATGTGTTCAACTCATTCAAGATGTTGAAGATGTCGCAAGAAAATGGCAAGCTCCACTCTCAGTTCTACTAACCGAGAAAGTATCCGTCCCTTGGACAACCAGCGCAGTGTGGTAGAGCAGAACTTCATGCTCAGAGACCACCTCCTGACAGAACAACTTGAAGAGGCAGTGGTTCAAGGCATGTGAGCGGATAAAATTTACAACTTGGACTGCAGTAGAAAGAAGTGACTTCAAGGTTGGAGGTAGAGTTTTGCATGCCAGGGCCTGACGATGAAGGATGCAGTGTGTATTGACAATATCTGGAGCTTCTTTCTTTACCAGTGCTGAAAATCTTGACTTATTACCGAGCATTGAGGGAGCACCACCTATGCAAATTGAAGAAATTCTTGAAGTCCAGTCAAACTGGTTTTCAGTGAAAAATGCCCTGACTAGCTGCAGCACATCAGCAGCTTTGGTAGTAGCTAGGAGTAGGTTACAAAAGAGAAATCTAAAAAATACAAGAATCTGACTGCATTGTGCTACATCAGTGGATTCATCCAGCTGCATACTAAATGGAAAAGGACTGCTTCTCATCTCGCACAAGACTTGATCCAGAATGTCTGCAGCAATGTCACTAATCCTGGAATGAATAGTGTCATTGGACAAAGGAACTTTCTCAGCCTGCTTCCTCTGCTGGGGACCACACATCAGTTCCACCATCTCCAGAGCACAAGGCTTCACCAAAGTTCTCCAATGGTGTGGGGCTTCTTGTTCTTTGCAATAAGATATGCAAACTTGAATGATGCCTCCAGTGCAGGTTTATGTGACAAAGAAAATCCAAGCTTGGGCAAGGTACCTGAGGTCAAGAAGTGAGCTCTCTTCTACTTGAAGACATCAACACTGTCCTTGGAATTGTATGGATGGACTTTCTCCAAGTGCTCTCGGAGTCTAACAGGCTTCATGTTGTCATTAATCATGATTTTTCCACTGAGGCTTTTGTGTTCCATCTCTCTCTCTCTCTTTTTTTATTATTTATTAACGATTTTGAGGGGGTGATGACAATCGGAAAGTCGTACCAGTCACAGTCAATTTTTTAACTGACGAAGTTGATGTTTTTAATGACTGGAATTGGATGCTCAACTCAAGATTTTAGGTTTCAATGACGAATAATGGCTTACAATTAACGTTTTTAAGACCTTTGCAGCGTACCGAGCAATAGAAAGTGAAGGGGAAAAAAATCCCAACGTTTACATCCACCAAAAACAGTTAGAGGGTCACCGGAAGACATATATCTGACGTATTTGATGACAAAATAAAATTAATTTTTTAGAAAACTGTGACGTAAAACACGAAATTCCGAGGAACACGTAGAGTGAACCGTTCATTTGCGAAACAGTTTTTCCGTCAATTTTCGATATGCGCAGAACGATGAGCGAACTGAGTATATCAAAGGTTGTATATGGGTGCCCTTTAACGCGGCATGCCTTGCTTATGGTTTACATTTTCAGATTATCAGTTTTTCTTTTTTTTTCTTTCTCTTGTTTTTCTCTGAATGGTTCATGCACCCCTTGGAACCTGCTCATGCGCCCCTTTGGGGTGCATGGTCCACTGGTTAGGAGCCCCTGTTCTAGATGAAAAAAAAGTGTCTTCATTTTTTTCTGACATAAAATCGTACACAGTAAAATTTTAGGCTCGGGTGTCACCCCCCTGAAGGGTGTCACCCGGGGCGGCCCACCCCCCTCGCCCCCCTAGTGACGCCACTGCATAAATATGATATTGAAAACAAAAACATCTATACGTCAATGACTTAATCTCGCTAGGTTGTCGCAACATCGTTGTTTAAAGACCGCAGCATAAGGGATCTTCGTGGCTGGGCTCGAGGAGGTTGCCTTATCCTGCCTGTGACCTGTCCATCCACCTGCGTGGTCAGTGTCATAGCCAAGGTCCTCTGGTGGCGCCATGCCCTCTGGCTTGTTGCTGACGTCACGAGTAGGCGTAAACCTAGGCGCGTGGTTATGGTGTGTTGTGCACACCCGTTTGACCTTTGTATCCGTGACCCAAGTCATCCCTGTCTTGACCCCGTTTGGCCGTGACAAGCTCTCTCAACATTGTGCCAGCTGGTGTAGAGCTGTTGGTGTTTTTATCTGCCGTCGGGGGGTTCCTCCTAGGCCATTATCCCTGTCTTCTGGGTCGAATAGGGTCTTTTTGAGAATCCCTTGTGATTTCTTTACGGTAGACAGCTGGCGGCACAGGCAAATGCTTTGCCTTGCAGCCCTCCCCTGTAGGGAATCGAAGCTGAAGGCAATCTCTCCGCTGGGTTGTCTTATTGCGTAGTGGGATCCCTTGAGTTTGAGATCCACTGTTAAATCCCCACCGAGTCAAAGGGTTACGGCGCTTGGTTAGCCGTTCTTTGATCTCGCCGCGGCAGGCCGTATCACAGTGCGTATCAACACTGGGCCTCGGTGCATGAGGCGACCTGTTGCGCCTCACACGATGTGGCGTCCGTGTTGGGTGCTTCCAGTTATGAGTGTTGTGACTGGTCACCAGGTCCCTGCCATCTTGTTGTGGTGCACAAGGTGACGCTGTCTGTGCAACAGTTTCCTGGTAACCAGGTACACCTGGGGTTGTCTGGAATTGAGGTGAGTCGTGGTGGTGAGCGAGGTATTTCCTCTTAGCACGGCACTCAACCTCAACATGGCCCTTTCTATCACAACACGGACATACCTTTCGTCGGTGACGGGATCTCCGCTTGTTTGACTTTGTATGTCTGGGTGCTGGTGGAAAGTGGACACAGTTAGCGTCCATGTCCCCTCGGTGCTGGTAAATGGATTGCTGAAGTCTGTCAGCCACAGCTGCCACCTGCTGGTCCAGATGGGCCATCAGTTGCTGCGACATCTCTGTCCAGTCCGGGAGAGGTTCTGCTGAGAGTTGTGCCTAGGGCTGTCAATTTGTTGAAAAAAGCTGCCCGGGTACCCGTGAAAATTTCGAACGGGTACCCGGGTTACCCGTTCCAAACGTCGCATAATTTTCCCCGTCATGACCGCTATACAGTGCAACCTAGCCACCCTCCGTGCACCTGATTTCACACAGTAGTAGTAGCCAACGGTTTGCTTCCAGTAACACTATTACTAATACACTACAATTAACTATAATGCACTAAAAACTTTTATTCAATTCCTGCTGTAAATGCTTTCGTCATACTCATAAACTTAAACTTCAGTAAACTGAACATGCAACCAAAATGACAACAGCAATGACGTAACGTTCAGTGTCATACCTTGAACTTGAATGTTAATATCCACTAGGCGTCGGTAGTCAATGCTAAGGGCGATGACGGATGCAATACTGCGGTAAATCTCAAGTGATCGTGCTTTGGTCAGTGATACTGCTTTTCTTATTAATGTTAACGCCAAAATATTTCTGATATTGGGTGGGTTGGTGGTTTGTTTATCAATATCTCTTTCTTCTCTATGCAGTCCATCCTCACGGCGACGTCAGTCCATCCTACACTGTTAGTAACTATTTAATTTTTTTAATTTAAATACTGATAACCTTGTACGCATTAATAACATCAGTTTTCTAGGTCACCTCGTGTTACTGAAGACAAGAAGTATAAGCGAATGCAAGGAGTGAAGAGAGGAGAGAGGGGTAGATAAGCAAAATTAGCTAGACTACTAATATCAATCGGCATATTTCAAAGCAAAGTTAGTGTCAAAGCAAGAGTTGTTTTTTTAAACGAACATAGCGTCTTTCATCTCTAAGCAGTCCATCCTTATTTTTGGCAGAGGACTTTTGTTTTCTTTATATGATTCTTTTAAAGAACCAAAACCTTTTTGTGTTGTGCGATTTCTGTTTCACGTTGAGAGAAAAAAGATGTATTAAAATACATTGCATTTTTTGGGGACCGTATTTTATTTCCCATTGACAGATACTTCCCGTTGACAGAGTCTGATATTTCTCCATAGATGTACTTCACAGCTCATTTTAAAAAAAAACATTTTCATTTGATAAATTGTTTCGCGAGCCACAATGTAAACACAAAAAAGCCGCATGGGAGCCGAAGTTTGGCCTCAGTTAATATAGATAAAAGACATTGAAGCCATATTTTCACGGGTACCCGGGTGAAATTTTACTACCCGGGTAATCACACGGCAACGGGTACCCGGGTCCCGGGTACCCGTTGACAGGCCTAGTTGTGCCGTGGCGTCAACATCAACAAAAACCTCCCTCATCCATTGCTCGGCCTCCTTCCGGGCATCTTCTTACGAGTTGCCAGCGTGAAATCTGACTTATGTTCGCATGTCACGGCGTAGGGTGGCTGGTTGAAGGCCTTGGATGAAGGCATCTCTGAGCATGTCGTCCGCTAAGATGCCAGGTCGTGCTGAGTTAGCCAGTTGGAAGAGACATTTCAACGCCGCCGAGTAGTCGTCAACTGTTTCACCAAGACCTTGTTGCCGACGGTAGAAGGCTGCCGTAAGGGTGGTGGCGTCTCTCTGCTCACCCCACCTCTGAACTATGAGGTGTAGCTATTTCTCGGGGGTAATTATCTCTTCAGGTGCCCGGTCCAACACTTCCTGGCGGGCATCTCCCCCTAGGGCACTCACGATCTAGGTAACCGCGGTGGCAGGTGGCACGGGCTGTAACTTAGTAACAGCTGTGCCTCTTTTACGAAGGGTTCTGCCCCGATGTCACCTGTAAACCTAGGTAACTTGGGCAGCCGAATATACTGTAACTGTTCCTGTTCCATTGTTACGAATTGTTTCCGCTTGAATTTCTAATTACACTCTTCACTTTACCTTCAAGCTGTCCTTACTTTTAAACCCTGCTCGCAGCGCCAAACTGTAGTCGTGTGTAGGCTTATGATATACAGTATTATACACACACATTCAAATAAAACATTCAGGTGGATGACTATAGCTGGACAAGTTTATTAGTGCTCATAATCCAGAAAACCTAACACCAGCCCAGATTAGTATAACATTTTAAAAAACATAATGTAAAATAGCTCCTTAAATTTTTGGAGTGTTCTCACTGTGTGAAGCTAATCAAGAAATTGTTGGAATTTAAGTTTTACAGTGGTCCCTTTTAGCTGCGCGGCCGAATAACAAAGCAGATATCTGACCGACACTGTGTAACAGTTTAGAATACGCGCGCAGTAAATTTTTATGAGGATAAAACAAGATCTTTGTTTTGGGGGTGAACCATTTTTCTCGTGAAATGAATGCTGTGCGACTTAGACCATTAGTGTGTTATTTTTCACACGGTCAAATGAATTATAGAGGGATCATTTGTCTTAACACTAAATTTCATGGCTCACAAGTTAAATTCACCAACAAACATCCAACTATATTTAACACATTTAAATAAAGATAAACAACTTCAGCATTGTAAATGATGTTAAATGATTTCTTAATTATTTGGTAGAGTAGGTACGTTTCAACAGTTTATATATATATATCTATATCTATCTATCTATCTATCTATCTATCTATCTATCTATATATATATATATACTAGCGTATCACCCGTCAAAAATGACATAAGTTTTCAGCTGAAATCTATTTATTTTATAAAAAATTCACTTTTTTAGGGCGGCCATGGCGCCGACCTTTTTCAAAAGTCCAACTAACATGTCCTTGTTTGATAAATACGAAATACTAAACTTTCTGAAATGTACACAAAGTATTTTATAATAGCGGTTGTAAGGCGCCTACGGTGCCCCTTTGTTTTTTTTTATTTATAATTAACCATCATCAAATCCTCTTTTTACATTGATTCCTTTTACAAAATTAAAATATGACGAAAACAATGACGTCATATAATATTTTTTTACAGCGCATCTTTAATTTACAAACCTTTTGATGCACTGGTGCAGTAATTTGCTTTTCCCTGATTTCTAAAATTAGTAGCGTCACGGACAGACACTGCAAATTATATTGTTTAATATATATATACTAGCGTATGCCCCGTCAAAAATGACGGACGTTTTCAGCTGAAATCTATTTATTTTATAAAAAATGCAATTTTTAGGGCGCCAATGGCGCCGACTTTTTCAAAAGCCCAACTAACTTGTCCTTGTTTGATAAATACGAAATATTAAACTTTCAGAAATGTACACAAAGTATTTTATAATAGGGGTTGTAGGGTGCCTACGGCATCCCCAATGTTTTTTAAATATTTTATAATTAACCATCATCAAATCCTCTATTTAAATCCTTTATATTAACTCTTGGTGTCTGTTTGTTTGAACCCTTGATTGCTTGCTTGATTGTCGGTCGCCAAAACTTTGGATCGATTTTTAACCCACTTCCTCGTAAGCTAGCGAGCTGAAATTTAGCAGGAAGTTTTGTGGCGATTATAAAAACTATGTATCAAAATTTCAGATGTACTGTATTTAAATTATTGAACTTTTATATTATTTTATTTATTCCAATGTATCATGTTATTTTTTGAGATAGAGTGTCGCGGTGCGTATTATATCGAACAACCTTTCTGCCGTGCAATAAGGTGCGTATTTTATTGACAACACTTTTTATAAACATATTCGTGATCGGTGCGCATTATGTTAAACATGTTTTACGACACAACTGCAATTTTGTATTTTTGGATGGTCTTGCGCTGTGCATTATAATGAACATTCTTTTAGTTACGTCTAGTACATAAAGGATTTATAGCGAAAAACTTGTTTTTTTTTACGTTTTTTAAAATTACATTGATCCCCTTTCCAAAATTAAAATATGAGCGAAAAAAATGACGTCATATAATTTTTTTTGCAGCGCATCTTAAATTTGCACACCTTTTGATGCATTGGTGCAGTAATTTGGGTTTCCCTGCTTTCTAAAATTAGTAGCTTCACGGACTGACATTGCAAATTAAATTGTTTAATATTTGTATATATATATATATATATATATATATATATATATATATATATATATATATATAATATATATATATATATATATATATACATACACACACACACATATATATATATATATATATATATATATATATATAAATTATATATTAATTACATATTAATTATATATATGTATGTACGTATGCGTGTATATAATTAAAAAATAGTATTTCTAAATTATTTTTTTTTACATAGGAGTTCTTGGTTAATGTTTTTTCGTTGTTTGTAGTTATTGTATTTTTTGCTAAGTAAACATACTACCTTACCAACATCTCATTTAAATTCTAGGTTTTGGAGGTTAATGAGTTAAACGCGAATTGCCATTTATCATTTCACTCTTTTCAACAAGTTTACACGATTGCGCGAAAGGCTGTTGTCAATACAAAGAACAAAAAAATAAAATTATGTGTCGTTTTTGACTGAATCAAATTCAACATTTTAATTTTAAGCATTTTTTAAAGCATTTGTACTTAGCTAGTAGTTTGTCATTATCAGAAAACTGTCTCAGTTCGACATATTTTTGTTGTATATTTTGTGTTAATTTAAAATTCGGTTTAGTTTGGATAGGATCGAATACAAGTAATAATTTTTGTTTTCGTAGTCAGTGGGGCTGGATCAAGTCACAGTCCAGTCATCAGCAAGGTTCTAGCTGGCCACTGCGTCGATGTAAGTCCTAAGTTTAATCCAATATTTAATCTTGAGACACAAATAATTTAATAACATTAATTATTGGGTTTTTACATTGTAAAATAAACGGCCATCATTAAAACATTAACGAGTGTTTAACAGATTTGCGTCATTGGTAAATCATTAAATGATTAGCTGTGGTATATATAACACAGCATGTAGATGGAATAGGCAATCTTTAGATTGAAACTTCCACAATGCTTAAAGTGTTTCATTTAGTTTTGTTGGCCTCTGGACTTTGTGCTGTTGGTGCTCAGGAAACTGCAGGTTCTTATAATTTTAAACTAGTTAATAATTCGAAGAAGAATCAAATGCCTTCTTAATTCATATGAAATAGCATGCAGAAGGATGAATTATATTTAATAATTTTTTTTTCTAACAATTCGAAAACTACATTTATGGACTTGATATCTGTAAAGGGCAGCTACTGATACGAACATATATACGAACAAAACCTGATTTCAATTTTACTGATAACGAAATAACTATTTTTTAAAAAGTCAAACATCACTACTGACAAGAGAAATATTTGTTAATATGTATCAAAGTTTAACTCATTAAAGACATAGATTCTAGCTAAGCCACTGCCAAAAGAGATAAAGTCAACAAAGAACTACTTTTATACAAAATTGAAAACATATCACTAATCGGTAGAATACTACGTTGGCTACTCTGTGTTTAAATTTAATCTCATTTTGATTGTATTAATGTGGGGGAAAATGCTTGCTTTGGTTGTTGAACTATAATATATATGTGACAGGAAATGTGTGAAATCAGGCATTCTTTATAATGCATAGGCAATGTATAGAATGCCTGATGGTTTCAGGCAAAGTATGTAATTTGTATAAAACATTTGCCTAGACATTCTATATAATGCCGGAATTCGTTTCGGCAAAGTGTAAAAAGAGCACAACAAAAGATTTTTTTGATAATTACGTATTTTTAAGTGGAAGTAATACTAAATAAAGTACATGATGTACGTTCTGTATTATTTTTTCGACGTCTTCCTCTGATTTCACATCTTGTAAAATATCATCAGGTAGGGATGACGTTGTGAGGCCTACTTTAGCTCCTCAGCTAAAGATAGCTTCGTATGGTGATCTTTTAATCCCAGAATGAAAAGCTCTGTTCTTCTTGAGTTTGACGAACCGTAACCCTCTCACTCCAGTGGCCAGTTATTTCATCTTGTATCCAGGCACACAGCATATTTTCGATGTCCTTGTTAGCTCTTTCAGCGCTCTTCTGGCTCTGTATGTGACGTGGCTAACCATGAGCGATCTTCAAGGTGGGCCAGTACTCCTACTCCTATAGGTTGCTTACCACATTGTTTGCCAATTCCCTGCCGTTATTGGACTGTAGAATCATTGGAACACCAAGCAACGTAAATATTCTACGAGCTGGTATGGTAATTATTGTGACCTCTTTGCTTTCAGTGCCCTGAGAACCACGAACTGAGTAGGATGATCTTGATACACCGTTATGAACTTGTATTCCCCATCAGAATGGGATTGAAAGTCTATGAGATCAACCTGACAACGAGAGTTGAATTCAGAAAAAAGCCAATGGCTTTACAACATAGCCTTTTTGACGCCTTTTTGTTTTTTCTGGGAAGGTTCACTAAGGTTAATACTCAGTTCAATACCATGACGGTTAGCGTTCTTGTATTTGGGTACCAGTTCTTTCAACATTCTGTCCCGTCCTCCATAACCAGTGGCCAATCCAGCTTTATGAAGAACGTCAAATAACACGGAGTCCGCGACGTAAAACAGAATGGCACTTACGCCTCATTCTAACAGGGTACATTTTATTTTCCACCATCGTGACATCATAGTGTTTCACCAGGCAATCGTCCCGTGGTTCTTGCTTAGTGGTGGTCTTAGTCATTTTCACATTGTCCACCAATTTTCGGTACCAGTTTCGGTTTTAAAAAAAACAAACTATTATTTCGCAGCATTGGCTCTAACTTTAGATAACTAATCATAAAACCGTCGTTGCATGCCAACATGGCGTTATTCCTGTCCTAGTATTACAATCTCTTCCGACATTGTCACACTGCAATCAAAGGGAAACGTTATGGGAGAACGTCTGCGGGATCTCTGCCGGATGATATAAACTGACGTGGTGAGAAGAACATTGGCAATAATGTTTTTGATTTGGTAGTTGATCCTTGCACCGGCTAAACGCTGTCTTACAATACATTTCAACACTCACAGGCTTCGATCGCTATCATCAAACAACGACCAAAGCGCCACCGCCAACATCAGTGGCTGGATAAATGGTGGGGGTGGGACTTGTTATTTTTGTATACTGATAAAGTGACAATTATTATTACTTGGGAAAATTATTAGTGCTCAGACTCAAAACACAAAAGAGAAAGTGACAATTATTATTACTTGGAATAAGAACTATTTTTTGTTTTGAGTCTGAGCACTAATAATTTTCCCATAACATTGCAACTGAATATCATCAAGTTACAATAACCTTACTGATAGTTTTCATGTATATAAATTCTCCAAATTTTTAGTCATCGGATATTTACCCAAATTGTGTTAGGATTTTGCCAACACACATAACTGATGTAATTAACTAAGGGATTAGTGTGTATCTCGTTTGCCATAGAGGTGATATATTTCAGATGTTCCTAAAACACAACAAATACAGGACATGGTGTTCAGACGTTTTTTCCACCTGTGGCATGTTTGTAACATAACGTTGGAAGCTTTAATGGCCGAATCTTCAAAGGTACAGTGCTGTAGAAGTAACTCTAAGAATTCGGCTTTCTACAACGACTAAACATGCAGTTTAGCCATCGACACATTGGTGTGGTGGGCTTCACAATGTGACATATCGTCTGTGAAGACAAACTAGAAAATCTTTCAAATCTTTGATGTTGACTTCGAGGCCTATGTCAAGGTTGATTCAGTTGTTTGACATATTCAGTTTTATGCTTTCCTTGTTTGTGACTTTACAGTATGTCTGTATTTATTATCATTCTACTAAGTATGTCTCCAACAACGTTGTCCTTTCCTTTAACAGGTTTAATGTCAAAGTTGTAGTCTGCTAATATCATAGGGCGTCGATTGATTTTAGCGTTGCTTATTTTCTATCTGTTGAATGCCACAAGTGGTTTGCGGTCAGTCAGTAAAGTGAATGTTCTACCTAGCAGGTATTTTTGCAGTTTTTGTGTTTCCTGTTTGTTTTGTATTTTTGAAAAATTTTCATTACTCTATGTTTCATTATATCTGGTATATCATGCTGGCTAGCATAAATATTTATAGACTAAGTTTAAACTGAGCACCTTAGTCATATAGTCATGGCGAGACTATTTCCGAAATTTCAGCTCCATAGAATCATGGGAAGTGGGTAATTTTTTACTTTTGTTTTTCCGCCCACCCAAGACAGAGAGACAGAGAGACAGAGAGACAGAGATGGCGGTGAAGTTAACATAAGGGATTTATAACTCGAGGGTGGGGGGTGGGGGCGGGGGGAAAGGTCTGGTCACCGATCGCTGGACCGAGCCCAGCGTGACACGTAAAATGTAAACAAAAGCACCACGGTACATCGCGTCAACGCGCGAAATGAGCTGTCACGTGAAAAAAAAACAATAACAAACTGTGAAATTGAATTACATAACTATAAGATTAACTGAAAATCATTAATTTAATTACGGTACGTTCGATCGATCTGAAATTTTGATACGATTACACATTTAATTATACACGAGAATATCCCTTTACAACTTGAAATATACTACGGACATCTGCCCGCAAATAATCCTAACCAATGATAACATATTTTACTTAACAGTTTAACCATTACTATCTGATAACTCGGCATAGTGTTTATAAACATTCATTATATTAAATACCCTAACTTATAACATTATATTTATTAAGTTAATATTAAAAAATGTCAATATTAAACATAATACTCCTTTGGGTTAATGTCACAACATCTTGAGCTTGATTTCACCGGTACTTCACTGCCCTGTAAAGCTGTAGTTCTGCAGAAACATGGCCCATCTCGTAATCCTGGCGCTTACGAATCGAACTGTAGTAAGATGCTTTAAAGGCTGTTTGTCAGTTTGTAAAACAAACAGTTTGCCGTAGAGGTAGTGTTTAAACCTCTTGACCGCCCACACAATCGCCAGGCACTGCTTCTCAATCGTAGAATAATTTATCTCTCTTTCAAAGAAATTCCTGCTGGCGAATGCAACAGGATGCAGTATTCCCACTGTTATCTTCCTGAAGTAACGTAACACCAAGTCCAACGTCCGATGCATGGGCCCTTAAAACGAAGGACTTTTGCATATTGGGTTTGTGTAGTATTGGCCGTGTTGTGATGGCTCTCTTCAAGGCGTCGTATGCTTCTTCCTGTTCTTTCCCCCATTTCACTCTGTCGGGCTGACCCCTTTTTGTCACGGAGGTCAGCGGGTATGCGAGGGTTGCGTAGTTTGATACAACGTCTCTATGGTAGCCCGTGAGTCCAAGAAATCGCCTCACTTGACTCTTCGTGGTTGGTCGAGAATGGAATGCGGGAAACGACCGATGCTCACCGGAATTCACCTCTTCATTTGATTCCGTTTCTGCGCAGACTCCAACATCGACCATAGCACATTCCCGTGAATTTTTAGTTTCACGGCGATTCACATCCAGCTGTTTTCCCCTCGATGTGACCTCACATTGTGACCTCTCTACCATACCACACTCTGGCGTTGTCAACCTCGCCCCCTTGAACTCCATGTCTGGGTCGTCATAGCTCCTTACCCCATGCACATTTCCCACAATAAGGTCCACTATTGAGTTCTCCACACATACCGCCTTCACTCTGCCACTCAAGTATGGTGTTCTTATGTCTATTATCGCTTTTTCTCCTCTTATTATTCTGGTGTCCAACATTCTTATCAACCCGATTTCGCCCGTTAATTGGTCATCTCTGACGTAGTGTCTTTTCACTATCACTGCTTCACATCCTGTATCTCTTAATACCTCAACACTCTTTGATCCTATAAACCCTTCCACAACCTTTAACTTTCTTTCTCCGTCTTCCTTTTGGCTTTTATCACACATGTACGTGCTATCCGTCCATTTACGCACTGGAATAGCATGTGCCGCTGCTGCCCTCTTCACGCTCGCATTTTCGCCCTCCTTTGAACTGGGACAATAGCGGGCTATATGGCCAACCCTATGACACACAAAGCAGTGTATGTCTGACCTTGATCTTTCCTCGGCCCTACTTTGCCATTTTCTTTGACCCGATCTGGTCTGTTGCCCCTCAACTTTTCTCCCATACATGTCATCTCCAACACCATCGCCATTTTGTGTTGCACCATGGCTGTAATTAAAGCTTCTATTCCTGGCCTCCAGGAATAATTCAGCCACTCTGGCAACTTCCTCCAGGGTGTCATTATTTCGCTCCCTTAGATAAATCACCAGATCTTCGGGACACACAGCCATAAATTGCTCTTTCACTATGAGGTCTCTAAGACCGTCAAATGTTTTATCAATGTCCGACAAGATAATCCATTTCGACAAATAGCTCCGAATTCTTCCTATAAAAATGGATGGCGATTCATCTGCCTGGGGTTTGCTCTTTCTGAATAAGTTTCTGTAGCCCTCCTCGGTGAGATTGTAACGCTTTAAAAGCACTTCCTTCACCTTTTGGTATACCAACGCGTCCTCGTAAGGCATTCTAGAGTATACCTCCAAGGCTCGACCAGACAGAAGCGCACTTAGTGACACCGCCCAGTCACTTTCTGGCCATTTACTGATCCTAGCGAAAGTTTCGAACCTCGTCAAGTAGCCATCCAGCTGGTCAACCCCATCTATGAATGGTGGAAGCTTAGGCTGTCTTGGTCTGTTGTCAGTCCCATTTGCATTTCCTACATTAGCAGCTTCAATTCTCTTGGCTTCTAACCTTGCCTCTCTCTCAGCCGCCCTGTCCGCCATTTCTCTCTCGGCCGCCTCTCTCTCAGCATCTCTCACTCGTTGTACCTCTCTCTCTATGTAATCTCTTCTTTCCTCACCTCTGAGTTGAAGGGCATCCACCAGTGCTATGATCTCCTCCAGAGTCGTGACTGGCATTCTCGTTGCTTCCTCAGTGTCCGTGTTTCCTGTGTAAATCCCGGACGGGCCCCCAGAAATGTCACAAGCGTCCTTTCAGTCTATGTCTGGATCGCTTGCTCTAAGATTCATCAACACCAATTACACAAGAAATAGTCGAACACTGCTAACAGAAAACAAACTTTAATTCCAACTTCTTGATACAACACCCCCTCACTTCAACCGTCTCTCTGACCTCTACACACATTCCAAACACGTCAACCAAAAAAACTCTCCCTTTTCACGCTTTCGCTCCAACAAGCCAACAACACCACCGTGCGCAGCTCACAAGTTAAAGGGGGGAAATTGGTCATCCGTGACAACTTGCTATCCCATATAATTCGTCCTGATGGTTACTATCGTCACAGTCATAGTCTTCTGTCTCCTCTATAGCCCTTCTCTGTCTTTTCTCTTCCACGTCTGCTTGTCTCTTCTCATATTTTCTCTCTTTCTTTTCAATTTTTTTTCTGTCGCTGTCTCTGTCTCTCTTCGTTTTGTCTCAGTGATTCTTCTTCTTCTTTTCGCCATTTTAACCGTACTTCTTCAATTTTGTTTTCCCATTATTTATCTTTCTTCTCCGCCATTATTTTATCTGTCACTTATATATTTTTACAATATCCAATATAACAACTTACGTAACTTGCCTGATCTAATGAATATCACCATCCAAGTGAACATAAGATTAACAAAATACACAATCACAATGTCACTGTTCTCAAGAATTGTTAATATCAAACACTGCTAATAATCCATAATGTATGATCTTGGTTGTTTGGTCAGCAACCTATTAAGTACGATCACAGTCCTGCACAATGAATTGTTCTGCGCGTGGTACAGGGATCTTGTAGTCGTTGTCGATCTTTTAGCAGATACCAGATCTGAAAGTGATTAAACAGGTCAACGACTCACTGGATGATGGAAAGTCAAGTTGATGGGCAAGGATGGGCCCCGATAGCTCAAGCCTACGTTGTGATGATCACCAGGAACAGCAACTCGACAGCACACATACGTGAAAAGCACAGGTCTACGTTGCGATAATCAACGGGAACAATAATCCGACAGCACACGGGTTGTGCCAGCAAATGCTTAAGCTGTGATGGTCATCAGGAACAGCAAATCGACAGCACACGGGATGTGAACAGCACAAGCCTACGTCACGATGATCAATGGGAACAACCAATCGACAGCACGCTGGACGTGAACAGCACAGGGCTACGCTGTATTGATCAACAAGAACAGCAAACCGACAGCACACTGGTCAACGAGCAAGGTATAGCGAATTATAACAACAGCATTGTTTGAAATAAGAGACCATCATACACGTCTCACCCATCAAAACTTGTCTCTTAATACACTGACTTGCCTTTGAATAGATTCCCTCTGTTCTGGATGTCTTTTGTTGACTCTGGACTTGAGTTGCTTGCTGCCCCGGTCAACAAATTATCCCGGACGAACCCCCAATTTCAAGTTCTAGGGAATTGTATGACTCACAAGGCTTAAACACAATAAGTAAAACATCTTCAGAAGAATCTATCTTTTAATTGAAACAGAAAGCCTTCAATATATAATAACAACACTGTCCTTGCCATCCGCTACACAATCGTCACTCTCGCGTCCCTCTATTGACGTCATCCCCCACACTACGTCACACCAAGAAATGTGTCAACAATAGTTCGCACCGCGCAACAGCCTAACATTAACATTCCCAAAGCGGGAAAACCCCATAAGACTATAATATTTCCCGGACACCCTGAAATAAAGGATTGCCGTTTATCCTTTTTATAATGGTTTCTGGAATAAAACTCTTTTACATGTACTTGCTTGTGCAATGTTTACCAACATGCCTCTATCTAGCTTGTAATGTTTGTTTTGACCCGTTTGATTGTCTTTGATGAGTTTCGTTTTTATTTCCATTATGATTTTATCTTCTTCTTTTAGTTTTATTTATTTTTATTTATTTTATTTTTTTAAATATTTTTTTATTTTTTTGAATTCTTGCTTTGACATTAGTTGGCTTCCTATTTCAATATTCTCATCAAAATTAATGTGTATTTTTTTTTCTTTTCGTGGTGACTCTGATTTGTACACTGGCACATAGTTGGTAGTTGTCACACCATGATTTAAACATTTTATCAGAATAGTCAACAACACCTTCAATACTGCCTATGATGAGATCACAAATAGCATCTTTCAAAATTCTCGCTCGAACTTCACCTTGAAACCAGGGTGAGTTTAAGGTATGAGTAGCAGTTGGACAATCTCTCTGTGTGCCATCACCCATTAAAAGTGTATCTTTTGGACCATCATATTCTTCTTCTTCTACCATCCTGCTGTGTACGCAATCATTGTGCACCATGAATCACGAAGACACATACAATTCATATTATTGATATAAACTGGGTAGAATTTAAGCTTTCCAAGACTGTCGATAGTGGCCACATTATCAATAGATCGTGTTTTTTCTTGTTTCATCTTCCCTCTATTATCTACATCTTGGTAGTCTTTCCTTCTCCATGGTTGACCATAATCTCTGTGTCTGGAGTTATGATTATATCTGCCTCTCCATGATCGTCTACCTTTGCTTTCAAATTGACCTTGTCTTGATATTTCTTATGTTTTCGTTTGTGTGGGGCTGCCATTAGATGACACCCTATTTGGTTGCAGTCTATTGTAGTAACAATGCCTCGCCGTATGACCTGGCTTGTTACAGTAACAGCAAATATTTTGTCTGTTGCGCTGGTTTGGAATACTCTGGTTTCTCATTCCTTGTCTTTTTCTGTTTTTTTTAAAAATTGTGTACTGATGCAAAGATATCTTCTCTTTTATCCATTTCTAAATTTGGATGAGAGTCCTTGAATGAGCGAAATGCATTTTTAGCTCTGTTTGTGTACGAATTTTCTAATCAGTTAAATATGTCAATAGAGCTTATGTTCCGTTTTCTAGGAATTTATCAATTACCACCATGTCTAGTATGGCCTTTGGATTGCTTGTGTCTATTGATGTAAGCTCCAGTCATTTCGTTAATTTAACTTGTACTTGATGTACTATGATCTGAGGATTTCTGTCCATTTTAATTCTCATCTCATGAAATTCCTTTCTATAATCATTTTCAGACTTCCCAAAATGATATAGAAGATCCTTTTTGACATGTTATATATGTTTTTGTCCTCTTTGGCTATACCCTTGTAAGCTTCGAATGCTTCTCTGTTAGCAGAGTCATCAGTTGAGCTGGCCAATATTTTTGTCATAAGCTTTCATGGCCATTATGGATTCAAAATAATCCAGATAAACATCCATTTTCTTTCTTTCTTGCTATCATATTTTCTAACTTTAATTGTACCCTTCGTAGTTTACTTTGCCATTACAAGGATTGGAACCTTTGCTCTGTATCTCAATTTGTAGTTTTAAGTTGTCATCTTTAAGTTGTTCAAATTATCTTATGGCAACTCTATCTTCTCTTTCAATTATTTGCTTTTGCTTCTCTTCTTCTTTGGCTATTTTTGCTTCTTTTCTTCTTTGGCTTCTTTTTTCCTTTTGCTTCTTTTTTTCTTCAGCTACTATGACTTTCTCTTCGACGATGTCTTTCCTTTCTTTTCCAGTTAATGCAAACATTTCAGCGATAGCAGTGAATTCTTTATAGAAATCCATGTTTTATGGAATTATATGAGTCAAGCAATTCAGTAATCATTGTGATGTATCAATATAATTATGTATCTATCAATGCAAAATCATACAAATGAGAAAATTTTTATTTCAAAATATAAAATATTATAAAATATGTTAACTTTAATCAAATGACACATCTAGACCATTGTAAGCTCTTTCTTATGTTTTACTTATTAATATATCTTGTAGGCGTTCTCTCAATACATAACCTTGCATCCAATAATCCTCTGAAGAATTGGTTTCAATAAAACAACTTTAATACAAATACTATGTACAGAAATATTAAATTGAGGTGACACGTCGTGGAGACATCAACACTGTACTCTCGCCATCTTGACTCACACTCTGATCCCGCTTATTCTCTCATGTGACCTCTCCGTCACTAATCATGTGATTCACACGTGACAACCATTAAATTTAATTTTGACAAAATGAGGCAAGAAAATATCCATTCACATGATCTAAAGTATACTATATATTTACGCTCCCTCAGATTAATAAAACACATCCGATGGTGCAAAGTTTTTAAATAAATAATCCACTTATTAGTTAATAATTTCCAAAATTTAGAGTAGCTATAGTTCAATCGATTTATCCAAAATTACAATTCTAATAATTCCCAGACTATGAATGAATATAAATTCAGTTCTTTCTTTATTTAGAATTTACTCTTAATATTAATGATGAATTGTCACAAATCAGCTCCTCGATTCACAATTCACCGATTTACACAGTTTTCCATAGCTTTTATAGTTCTGGAAGAGCGCTTGAAATCCACATCTCCGGACAACCAAAACGTGGAGACAGATTGGGTGTCACTCAGAGAGTTGACTTACACCACAGCTACAGAAACCCTGGGGCCCCAGACCAGGAAACATAAGGACTGGTTCGATGAGAACTGCGAAGACATCAAGCAGTTATTGGATGCACATGAGAAACACCACCTCCACCATGCTTACCTCAATAACCCCAAGTCCACGGCAAGAAGAGGTGCACTCAACAACATACGCAGAACTGTACCACAGAAGCTCCTTCAGATGCAGGACGATTGGCTCAGCAACAAAGCCGACGAGATCCAAGGATCTGCAGACATGCGTGACTATAAGAACTTCTACTACTACTACGAGTTCAAATGTTTTGTTTCTGCTGTGTGTAGAACCGACTAGTGTGCAGTAGGCTTGGTGACCTAGATTCTCACAAAGCATGCCTGCTATATGCAACGTGTGTGGTAGTTCAACTGTTTTACTGGCACATTCCTCGAATTTCATAGACTTCTTCAAAAGTCTATACACCACTGCATACAGCCTTTAAGTTTCACAAATTACGATGGCTCACAATATTTTTTTCAATTAATGAAGACCTTCCTTTTTGAACACGAAATAAATGATTCCACCATGAACATGTAATGTTTCTCTATCGTGTCAACTGCACGATCTTTATTTGATTATCTTTATTTCATGAATAATGTATAGTATTACATTCTTCTATTAACAACTGTAGATAGCCAAACTTCAAATATCTGATTTCAGATGGGTCTGCCGTAATGCTAGTTTCCTTTTACCTTTGTTCACAATAACTTTCTGAAATTTTCACATGTTGACCTTTGCCATTTTTTAATTAATGCCCGCCTCGTTTTCACTGCTGGCACCAATTAATGTCACACATCACTTTTCATGTGTGTTAGTAGGTATTATCAAATAATAACATCTTTCGTAAAATGATTTCTTGAAACACTTAATGTTAAAAAATGAACTTTATTACTGGAATAGCCAATGCTTACACAAATCACTTCGTACGAGATAAAACAGTACTCACATGATGGAGACATAATGTATTAACACAGCTATCTTGTCTCTCTCGCTCTATCTCTCTCTCTCTCTCTTCTTACTTATTCTCGAACCTTCTCACCAGGCCTCTCTCACGTGATCTTTTTCTCTGTCCTCAATATCGTGATTTTCACGTGACAGAGCCTTTAGTATTATTGAGTCAACCTAATTCCTCACCTTGATTAGCTCTGATTGTCAAGCACAATTCAAGCAAGGGATTTAAGGTCTAGCCTCACACGTTGTGGGTTTTTGTCTATGTTATGTCAGTCTTTCCCTCAGATTTAGCACTGAAGCTTGCTTCAAACAATTTCTTCCATAAGCAAAAATTAACGGGGATTTTTTTCCCCCGTACTTACCATTTTTCACTATGGGTTGCGAAGATTTATATGACTTTATTATCAACATTTTTTTAACTTTTATGATACTAAAGGAAGTAGAATAAACATAACCTGTCAACTTCTATCCAGGCTCTAATTTTTATTTCTAACAGCAATTTGTTCTTTGGAGAACGCCTTTTCCATAGAAGAAACATGTTTTAAATACTTCCCCGAATCGAAGACATGGGAGCAAGCTAAGGTAATTGTCCTGTAACTTATAACTTTATAAATAACATAAGTTTAAAAGTTATTATAAAATCATTTTCCCCCTCATTTATGAACTTTTTTTTGGACCCATAGCCTCGTGGTCGCAGGGGGTTCTAATGTTTCTATTATAACTTTCTCGTTGCTTGGTACTCATGGTGGCGCCCATCTCTTCTCCAAGTCAGTGGAGGACTTCTTAGCAGTATTAGTTTCACCAACATGTTTAATTGTGTCTTAACGTGGACTGTATCCGACGCACATCAGCTTGTGAGGCTATCGACTTCTCTATCCAGCTGCCATGAACCTACATGGGGAAGAAAATCAGTACCCCCGAGCCTAGTGCTCTTAATGGGTCTCCCCAGTAAACACCCTCAACTTTCCCGGCCCCTCCCCCAAAGGGACTTAACCTCGTAGATAGCCCCTCCTCCCGAACGGTCACTTCTGAAGCGACTGCCTGGACATCCAGGACAGAGTTTTAAAATGTCTCACTTAAATTGACCTCACAAGGAGTGGTGGACATTTCCTTATTTTGACTCGCTACAATTTCGGCACCACCCCGGCAAAGCATACGAGTCTAAATGGTTAGTACCGCCGCAAGGCTGAGGATCATCAATTGCCAGCCGAGCGTGTTACCCCCACTGGAAGGTTTCCCCAGAGCTGGCGTCCGCTATGTTCTTCGCGGTACCTTTCGCTAATCCGTACTGGTTCACCTTGCCCTTAACCGGCGCAGCTCAATGGTGTTGTGAGAAGGGGCGAAACGGTGGCTTCGGAATAACTCGACTCTACACGGGTACTTTGGTTTTCATCATCAGCTTTGCATCTAATGCATTGCATAGGATCCGTACAGTGACTGTTATCATATTGACTAGCACCTAACAGGTAACATAACGGACTTTGGCATTGCATGCCAAAAACTGGCCGTCTTGGGTTGCGGCCAGCGGCCACTGCTTCTCGATAGACCCTTTAGTATGAATATGTGCCTTACTATTTCAGTATAAAGAGTTTTTAATTAAAGATGCTGCATTTAAAAGTACATTCCATTCATAATTTCCATTTTAGAAAGACTGTGAGTCTCATCCAGGAGGAGGTGTACTCGCTCAGTTTCATTCAAACGACGAACTTCTTAAGCTATTACTAGTAGCTTCCGGAAATGGCATCAACATCAACTATTGTAAGTTTTAAATGCTCAATATAACTTATTTATTTGCGTTTTGATTTTTTTTAAATTACATTTATTTCATTCAAATTTAACTTTTAAAGTTCAAATGCATTTAATCCACTTCAGGTAAGATTTTAAGAATAATTTATTGCAGCACCGTAAGGCCAGAATCTATTTACGCTAATTGCAGTATCACCCACATTTTATTTACGCTATTATTATATTGTCAAAACGTAATCCTTGTCGAGCACCATACATATTTTTATTGTCCAGATTATGACAAGGATAGAATATTGAAAGATCATTGCTATAAGTTTTCCTCTTAAATTAACACACACACACACACACACATAAAAAGTAGTTAACCATGCTTCATTTAAAATGATAAATGTATTTGCATCTAAATACATCCTAACCCTTTTAAATAAGGCAACATAAACTAACTTTTTAAAAAATGTTATATATATATATATATATATATATATATATATATATATATATATATATATATATATATATATATATATACACGAAACATTCTAGCTAAACTTTACCATAACTTCCATCCTCGTTGTTTTCCCCGTTTTTCTTCAGCTTTATCTGACATATCTAAAGATGTTTAAAAATTTTAAATACACTAATTGCCTGCAGTGGAATTCCAAGGTCTTTTTATATTTATAATTATAGTTACAAACCATAACCATACATCTACTATTTGCATTAAAGTTTGGATTGGAGCAAATGACATTGCACAAGAAGGCACGTTTCAGTGGACTGACGGGTCAGCAGCAAACTTAACCAGCATGTGGTTTGCAAACCAACCTGATAACTATTATGAGGAGGACTGTGTTATGGTAGACTCCTATGTCAAACAACTCTACGACGCCCCGTGTACCTACGAAACGCCATTTATGTGCATGAACAAACGTAAGTTTTCATTTGTATTCAGATTTTCATGGATATTGAATTCATTACACAAAAGTTAACGATAGAACATGGCTAATGTTTCAGATCGACTTAAAAAATGGTTACATGTTTACACGGGGCAGCATACAATCTTCACATAAAGGGGCATAAAAATGTATTTCAAAAGTGATTAAGTTTTAATCATATTCCTTAAATTGCAACTCCTAGAATGATGTAGTCAAAATAAACGTGTACTAAGAGTGATGTTCTCCGAATGTTCCACTGTTACCGGATATTTATCCAAAATGTGTTTTAATTTCGCAAACACATAACTGATGTAATTAACTTAGTATGGAACTTATTTGCCATAGGATTGATATATTACATATGCTCCTTTAACAAAGAAGATATGGGATTTGGTGTTACGATGTAATTTTAACCAGTGGCCACCACTGCTTGGTCGTGACATAAAGTAGGGAAACGTTAATGGTCGAGTCTCAAAGGTCCAGTATCGTAGAAGTTACACTTAGAAATGGGCTTTCCACAACGACTTTACATGTAGCTTAGCCACCGAGAGATTGGTGTTGTGGGCTGTACAATGAGACATCGTCTGTGCAGACAATAAAGATAATCTTTTAAATCTTTCATGATGACTTAGAGCTCCATGTCAAGGCTGATTGATACTGACAAACACAGATCTGATAACTCTATGCATATACGCCCTTTATGTGTATTCAATCAGTGCTCCGTACAACAAACACAGTCTGTAGAGACATACCACGATGTCGCTTAAAATGCCAATGAATTACAGTGACCGGTGTGTGGCTATCTCCTTTAGGCTAGCATTATTAATCGCTGTTAATACCATTATCTACGCAACTCAGGTCTTTTAAAAGACAGAGATCCGAATTGTTTTGAATCATGCACCTGGGTATGGGGACTTATGTCTAAGTTCATTAAGCACATTTACGTAGGATATATAATTTATAACCTAATATAGACCTGCCAGCCGAATATGTTTTAAATTTCGGCTGAATGACATAATGTTTTAGCTGATATCTGAATTAGTCGGATTAGTCAGTTTATTCGGATTAGTCGGATTTTTCATAAATTGATATTTGCGCTGAATTTTGGCTGGCTACGAAATATTTAGCTGAAATTCGACTGAAGCCTGGCCAGTAATAAAGTGATAGAACTTCAGCAATACAACACTTTTACAATACTTCAGAAAAACTGTTTTATTATTTTTAATAATAGAAAAAAACAGTGTTATATGCTGTCCTACTAATACAGTGCATTCCACTCTTTCACTTTCTGTCACTCAATACCTGATAGACACTTAGAATATCAGTTTATAATAATTGTTATGAATAAAACAAAAATGATAGTTTATCAGCTATTGCACTTGATCGTTTGCTGCTTATCACCAAAACAGCAAACGAAAACATGCACTCCACCGATTCATATGATGAGGATGGTGATAGGTGAAGACGAGCCATTTGAGTAAGTTATTGATACGAGGATGATGCAACACTGCTACGCCAGAAAGTGAGAACATCACGAAACTGAACAACAGGCACCCTCAAATAGTTTGCAATTTCCACAGCTAACTTAAATAAATGTTCAAAAAATTAAAACACAACATTAATAACTGCTAGGTTATATAACATTTCATTATAGTTGTAATATATAGTTTGTTCAGTAAATAGATACCAGTAAAAAAAACATTGGAAATAAAAATCTATACTTAATGTCACTAAACGTTTTTAATTTAAATACTGTAAGTATTTAAAAATAGTTTACCGCAAACTGTGTTGTATATTGAGAGCAAAATAAAACGAAAACTGTTTCATTGTCAATAAATTAACGTAGAATACCTTATCAGTACAATCGTTGGATAGCTGCTCAGTTCTCAGCTTATTCATCAGCTCCATTCGCAACCGCTTACATCGGTGTTCTTCAGAAACATCTTCACTGACAGCTGTGAATGCGATACATCAGCTTCAGACATGATGAATCCACGGGAGAACGCTGACTGTATGGCATTCTACAGAATTGTGGTCGCTTCTGACAGTGGAATCAATTATTTGGAATCTGGATCAAGCAGCTGATGCAGTTTGATGTGATCATTGACAGGAAATCGACGGTCAAGCTGCTTGAGAACTGATAGCTTGATCATTGGTATCTTGTCATCATTGGCATTTGATGCAGTGCAGATCTTTCTGATGTGCATATGCACCAGTGGTTGATAATAATAGTTCATAAGGTTGACTTTGAAAAGCTGAAGAGTGAGCAGCTGAAGAGATCAGTTAGGTCTTGGAATAGTTTCAGAAAGGTAACGAGTTCACTTAAGGAGTCAATTTCAAGGAGACAAATATCAGGGAGTATTTTGAATTTCCTTTTTCAACTCAAGTATAGACTGAATCATCGTCAGTGTTGAATTCCAACGCGTTGGACATGATGCCTTCACTGACTTATGATTGTGTGTATGACTGTCAACGATGACATCAGTGCTCTCTCAGAGACGTCCACTAGTGATACAATGAACTGTTCGTCTACAAGAAGCAATTCTTTAAAAAGTGAATAGGAAAAACATATACGAAAAAAAATACATTTGGGGCCCTAGGTCCCGAAGAA
>CALYLW010002617.1:0-38919 GCA_944989445.1 Ampullaceana balthica | reverse complement strand
TAGGTAAAGAATCAATCGAATTTCTGGGACATAGAATTGGAGCAGGCATCTTAAAACCAGACATGAACAATATAAACAAAGTGTTGGAAATAGAACGACCCAAAAATAAGAGACAAGTAAGGGGACTAGTTGGCCTAATAGCGTATTACAATAAATTTATACCTAATTTTTCAACGATAACAGCCCCATTGACGGACCTTACAAAGAAAGGTAAACCTAATAATATATGTTGGACTAAGGAATGCCAACAAGCATTGGATACAATCCAAAACTATTTAACAAATAACCCCATTTTGGTTCTGCCCGACATTAAGGAACCCTTTATAGTTCGTACAGATGCGTCAACGAAGGGATTGGGGGCATGTTTGATGCAGAAGAGAGACAATATGCTCCACCCGGTTAAATATATTAGTCGTAAACTGGTTGACAGGGAAACTAGATACTCAACAATAGAGAGGGAATGCTTGGCAATAATATGGGGAATTCAGAAATTATCCTACTATTTAATGGGGGCAAGATTTACGCTCCAGTGTGACCACCAAGCGTTAAAATATTTGAACACGACTAAATTTGAAAATTCAAGAGTTTCCAGGTGGTCTTTGATGTTACAGGAATACGATTTCAACGTGGAATACATTAAAGGTGAAGATAACATTATTGCAGATTTTTTATCTCGGCAATAAGCAGATATGGCAGCTGATTGGTTAGATATTTACATCAAAATTCGGTCGAGTTACGGCGACCAGGGGATAGAGGGGAGACATAGTGGAAATTGAGAGGTCAAGAAAAATTTAAAAGTTGTGACAAGGGCGGCCGGGTAGATGGTTGTTGACACAGACAAACTACGATATAACATCATAGGATCATGACAGATATGGTAATGTCAATCATAATTACTGAGCAGAAATCAAACCATGACCGACAAGGACTCGCAGGACAGGTTTATGATTCGGCCGAGTCACGAAGGTCGAAAAACAAGTAGAGTTGCTTGTGCATGGGGACTAATTTGGGTAGAAATTGAGGTCTGAGTCACCTCGGGCCAGTATTATTATTATATGAACATGATTGTAAGGTTTCATAGCGATTATGTACTTATGTTAGTTAGTACTTACGGATGGTTGTAAATAAATATGAGATGGTTGTACTTTCGTGCTGATGTTTTTTATTATAATTTTTGGCTCCGGGTGACCTCGGGCAAAATTTCATTATAAGGAGATGTAATTATTTATATATATATATATATATATTTATGAAATTATGAGATATGATGATAATGATTTTGTTCATGATTATGAGTATTATGATGAATTATGTTGATTATGACTACTATATGCACATGATTGTTATATAATTGATTGTAATGGGTTAAATACAATCAGGCTGAAATGTCTATAGTTTGGATAAGTAGTTATCCCTATAACATTATCTCATGCTGGAGCTAATCCTGGAATAAATATCTTAAGGCATTTATATGAGGAACCAGTAGAGTCAGTTGGTAAATATAAAACATCTAGCGTAAAAATGGTCAATTGTGGATAATGATAACGTACGAGTTGCGGGTTAGTGAAGTCGTATAAAGGTACGACCAAGTGGATTTATGCTCTGTGTTGTATATACTAGTGTTTTTTTTTCATGCAATGTTGTGTATAAAATTATTTTGAAAGATATTATTTCATTATGTATTATATTATTGTAATTGTAATGTGCAGTGATTCCATGCCCTGACTTTGTTGTATTGTGAGATTCTACCCGTAAGTAGAATCTAACGGAAGAGGGGGGATATGTCAGGGTATGAGAATCACTGCGAATGATTGTTGTGAGATTGTTGTGAGATTGTTGTGAGCCAGTGTTGGAGTCGGGTCAAGGCGTTGTTGACGGGTATGAACTCCTATCACGGGAATAATGTCTAGTGATGTCTGAGTGAACTTCTGGTCACACGGGATATGTCAGGGACATGACCAGAGGACACGCCAGGGTCAGTTGAGACCAGTTGGGGGGTATATAAGAGAGTAGTCGAGACGAGTGCGGGGTGTGGCAGAAAGCTGTGTAGTTCGCACAGTGTTGTGCGGTCAGACCGGTCAGGATAGACCGGGGAGCTGCAGGGTTGCAGTAAAACAGAGTTGAGTTTAACGTCGCCCAGAAGCGGTCGGGTCGGACCGAGGGCATGCTTGAGCATACAGCCGTTATATATAGATGTATTTTATGTCAAGGCAAGACAGCCAGTTGTACAGTTGTTTATAGTAGAATAAACATTGCATCGTTACACAGACTTGTGTCATCTCTTGTGTATGTTGTGTGTAGCGGAGAGCAAGCAATAATCCAACAACGAATGAGACCTTAACAAAAGGCATAAATGTTTATTGCAATTGCATCGCTACTATGGTCTAAAAATGCATACAAATATTATTTAACAGTTTATAGTACAAACTGCATCATAAATAATTACTTAATTAACTCAAGAGAGAAAGATTTCTCTCAAAGAAATTTTGAAAGTCTTTAGTGTAAAATCTTGAAATCAACAAAATGGGACCATAGATAAATGCAGTCAAAGCACTCATAAGAAGCACCTCTCATAACGAGAAGTTCACATAACGCGCACATGTTTTTTGGAAAAAGTTGCTCCTTAACGAGCGAAAATTCGCATAACGATTCACACAGAAAGGGAAAATCCCTTTTCCTGAAAATTCATTTGTGAGCAGGTATTGCAAAATAAATCCTCCCCCATACAGAGTCTCCCCCGGGGGATTTATTTTAAAATAAATCCTCATGGGGAGAAAATATTTTCCTCCCGATTAAAAAAATCCTCCCCTACCCTGTAAAATATTGTCTCCCCCCAAAATAAATCCGCCCCCATCACGTTATCGATATAAAACAAAGATATCATTCAAAAAGAAAAGAATAAAGAATACTTACCTATGTATTTCTGTATTATATTCAAACATATTTACTCTAATACTATTTATGGTAGTGGCGAGGAAATAGAGAGATATGAGGAGGGTGAGGACCTTGCCGTTTGACATTTCTCAGCGGCGTGACATAATTTGAAAAATTGCTTAATTACTTGATTTTTTCCCACTGTACAAATTGAGGAACAGGCAGTTTTGGGGTGTATAAAGGCAGTTGTTGTGTTTCAGAAAGCAATGATTATGTCTTTGAAGACATAACAAAGATATTACCAAATACTGCAATAGAAAAAATCACGTGGCCTTTATTGCCATGAACAGAATACGATATGAACAGAAATAACAAAGAAATGTATGAAATACTTAAATAGAAAATAGCATTTGGCCTATATTGCCATGAACACAATACGATATGAAAATAAATAACAAAGAGATGTACGAAATACTGAAATAGAAAAGAACTTTTATTATCTTTTATTGCTATGAACACAAAACGATATGAATAGCTAAATATGAACGATTTTCTTGTACACCACATTTTTAGTGTAGCAGGTGGAGCTGTCGTGGAGCAGTTTCCCTTGTTTAGGATCATCTGCCACATGGACCTTGACATCTGCTGATCTGCGTACACGGCAGAAAGCAACGTATAATTGACCGTGGCTAAAAACAGGTTGTGGTAGGTAGATACCGACCTTATCCAGTGTCTGGCCCTGCGATTTGTTTATGGCCATTGTGAAAGCAATGGTACTCTATAGTCTATGTTACGGTATGGTATATCATAGTATATGGTATATGGTTTTTTATATGTTACTGTATTGTAAATGGTACGCTATGGTATATTGTACAGTATGGTATATGTTACTGTAAGTAAGGTACCATGTCTGTTGCTTTGCTGAGCTGTTGGACCGGATCAAAAACGCTGTCCTGTATGTCTTCCACGTGACTTGGTGGAACTGGTAAACCGAAATTCTCGCAGGTTTTCCTATTGGCAATAAAGATCAATTGAATATCAGTAAGGGCCAAATTGAGGCAGTGTTTGCAATTCACTTCGTGATGAAACTGCAACGTAAAATCTTCATAAAAGTATTCTTTATATTTCTGGAACAATTGTGGAATATTTGAAGGAGATGCGAGCAGGCACATATGTGCAAATAATTCCCGTAGGAGAGCGGGTCTCTTTTCGGCAACTGCATCATGTAACGTCATATCCCAGACCTGCTCGTCATTGAAGAGGCCTCGGTGTTGTGCAGCTTCCTTGAATGTTGGATATGTAATACCATGGACGGTCCGAAGGTCCTCAAAGGAAGTTGCACCTGGCACATGAAGGAGAAGTAAGCGCAAGCAGAAGCGCCGAATGTCTGACGCTAAACTGACAGAGTACATACGACCAATTATTCTGTCAGCACCCCTTTGCCTTCTCTGCAATGTTCTGGTCCTCTCGTGAAAAACATAATGTTCAGGTATGTCAGTGTATAGTATACCTGTAGCCATCTGGTATTGTTGATTTAGTTTGAACCATGCCGTTAAAGTAGTGTCTCTCGAAGCTGCGTTCTGTGCTTCAACCTCAACGTTATCAGTAGTAAAAACTACTGATTGCTCGCCAGAGAGATGAACTTGGAGTCTGATAATTGCATGAGACAGCTTGTTCATGTGGAACCCAAAAAGGCGCCAATCAGCCTCAGGCGCGCTCACATATCTAGAGTCCATAAAGGAGGTGATCTCATCGTTGTTCATGGTCCCGTGTTCTTTAATTGAGATGTTGGCGCAATCATTTCCTTTGTAGACGTATTTAAACAGATATTTGACGCTTTTTATGGAAGCACAGCTCTCGACGTTGATATGACAGTTGTATTTTAGGCTGAGGTACGGATTGTAAGGAACAACCCATGAGTTGTCAATTTCTCGGCTATTGACGATTGCTGTTACACCATTGTTCCGTCGCCTATATTAGGGATAACCGTCAACATTAATGATTATTTCTTCACAGAACTACTTCGGAAACTTCTTCAAACAGTATCCATTAACCATGCATGGAGAGTTCATGTTGTATTTCCCATAGGGCCCATGAATCATGTGTTTGGTGACTATTTCGTGCAGTCGAAGCTGTGTTGCACTGTCTGGTATTTCTGCAGAAATCATTCTATCATTTGTTCACCGTCGTTAGGCTTGTCCTCGCTGCCTAAAATTAATAGTATGTGAGCATGTGGAAGCCCACGTTTCTGGAACTCAATGGCATGAATTTTTGCTATTTGTTTTCCAAGAACGTGATGTTTTCCAATGTCATCTAGAAGAGCATCCAGTTTAAGTTTGAAAACGCGTGCGATCATATCTGGACGAAATTCCACTGATTGGCCTTGTTGTAAATTTGTGACAATTTCAGGCCATTTTGGGTTGCCTGTGATTGTAATGAAAAAGTCGGGTTTCCCGCACTTTCTAACAATCGCAATGGCGTCTTGATAATCTTGGAGCATATTCCTGGGGCTTCCCTGGAAGGATGAAGGAAGTATTAGTGGTGGGCCTGGCATAAGGCCTTGTTGTCTCGCTTCAGTTTGCAAGAAATCCATCAAGCCGGTGTACTTTTCTACCCTTAGTTTTGACTGATTTTGTCGCACAAAATTGAGTCTGTTTCCCTCCGTTTTGATGTAGCTATCCACAAATATTGGAGGGTGAGTTTTCCAGCACTCAGGAAAGGATTAAATTGGTCTCTGATGGCAAATCGGTAGCCGTAATACTGCATTTGAGTGACTCTTGTTATGGGATTCGTGGGTGATGACCGACGCAAGCTTCTTATACTCTTAGGATTATATTGAAGTTTAATATATGGTGTCCAGCTTTGTTCCCCATACTGGAATAACACAGGGTAGACCATGGGATCCAATTTGGGGTCGAGAATGCTGATTTTTTGTGTTTTACTTGCGTGTGAAATTGTTTTGCAGTGTATTATGATGTCCCGTTCAAGAGGAGGTTCTCCATCCGCATTTTGGAAAACGAAAGCAACTTCATTGGACCGTTCAGCATTGTAACGCCTTTGGTCATCGTTTCTATCATGAATGATGGCCAGTGACACAGTTGTAGGTAGTGTATTCCGTAAAGCTGCTTCCGCCAGACATTCTTGTTCCACTTCACACAGCATTTTGCATGCATCTGCAAATGGATTGTAGTCGGTCATGAATGAGCTCAGGAGCGCCATGAGATCGCGGTTGCATGTAGAGTTAGGTCGCATTTGCATCCTTTGTTCCAAAGCTTCATCAGGATCAAGGATATACAGCTGAGCAAATTGACGACGATCATCATTGTCAGGATGCAGAGCCCCAGATCTGTGGTAAATCTGTCTGGTGATGCGAAAGCAGTAGGGCCCGTATCCGGGAGGAGGAGCGACTTTAGCACCCATTGACGCAAAGGCTAAGGCGCTATTAATAGACCTGATGTTGTCCATGAAGTTTTGGGAGTGCTCGTGTTCCCCCGTCATGAGCGTCCTCAGTAAAGGTGATATGCGGATGGGATCTAGCGTCACTTTTCCTTTCTGGTCAGCAGATGGTAAATAATTTGTCCGCAGGATGTTCGCCAGGAAAATGTTTGGCACCGCAGAATGTGCACAGCAATTGTAAATTGCCACAGAAATGTTGCTGGACGTTGTCATTCATGAAGTCACTTCCGGTGGCTCCATCCAGATGAGGTGCAGGTACTTCCCGGAGTGTTGCTGACCGATGTCGTTTATTAGTGGCTGCTACTTCCCGTCTACGGGACCGTTGTTCGTCGGTTTCACTTGCTCTTCGAATGCGATCTTGTTCGTTTCGCGTTTCTCGTCGCCGAGATGCCTCCTCGTGTGTTTCTGTTCTTCTTCGATTCCTGTTATGTTCGTTTCTGCGACGTTTTCTATCGGCAATTTTCGGCTTCATCGAATGTTCTTTTTTTCGAGGCATAAGTGTCTCGTGGCAACACACGAATGTTTGTAAATTTGTGGAGTTGAAGAAGAAATAATACAGCAATGCGAACGTGACATTGACGATGGGTACAGGCGTAGGAGAACGGTGTCATACATTGAATGCGGCGCAGCAATGCAGTTGGCAGTGGGTCAAGAACCGAAGACCGACACACCGACATCAACCGGTTGGTGGTGACTTACATCATGATTTATAACGGAGACAAACACGCATAGGCTGGTGGCCGATGTTAGACTCAACACAAATGTATGTTGTGATTGTGTGTACACAAATGCTGACGTCGCAGGTTCGTGCGTTGTTTCGGTAATTGACGTTCTGAGCTAAAACAATGACGTCATATAATATTTTTTTACGGCGAACATTTTTAATTTATTTATAATAATTTTGCGCGCCTTTTTTTGCGCGCCTTTCGAGCACCTTTTCGCGCGCCTTTTGACGGGGAGACACACGCATACATTATGTATTAGATATATATATAGATTTTCATTCCTGTGTAATAAATTATTATTTTATTTGATGAAATAGATATTATTTTAACATTAATATATTGCTATATATTTTATGATAATAAAATTGTTTAATATTATCTATTTATTCATATTAATTCATACATTCATAAATTAATTTTCTTTCACAGAAATTGGTCTTATCAGCCACACCAAGAGCTGCAAATAATAAAGATAAATATATCGTCTTTCGTAGACAGACAGATGCCATACTTTCACATAAATAATTACTGTATACTGTATTGAATTACTGTAAAGTAAAAATTGTAGAATGGAGGTAAGTAAGTTTTTTAGTTGGTCAACGTTTAAAATATTTTAAATGTGATATTGTTATAATCAAATGCAGCCTTATAACTAAACGTAGCAAACAATCCTGTATAACATATTTAACTATTACTTTTTTAATTTTATAACATTGAAACTTTCATAATGTTTAATTGCACAGGCTTCAAACAAAATGAAAAGTTTTATAAGTAAAAAAAAATTTTTTTTTAATGTTTAAATAAAACAACACTTAATAAGTAATATTGCTAAAATAAAACATTAAATAAATAAAAACATCATTTTGTTATAAATTTGTGACTACTTTATTATAAATCCTAGTTCAATTATTTTGTAATAGACGACAGAGTGTAAAAATAAAAATGCTTCAAATCTCAAATATACTCACCACTTACAACAAATTTTTATTTTTTAAACTTCGGAATAACAACAGTTTAATTGTTTGTTTTTAAATCATCATTTATTCTTATTGAAAATCAAATTGTAATTCAATCATAAAAGTAATTAAAAAACTTTAAGCTTAAAAGTAAACACAGAAGGTATATTTATTTGTTAAAAATGTGTAACACAAAGTAATTTTTATAAAAACTTCATTTTTAAAAAAAAAGTTAGAAGTACATATATGTCATAGAATATTTTGTAAATTTATATAAATTCCGTTAAACTACAACATTATCGTATATTTTGTGGTTTTGTTTATTAATTTAATATTTTATTTTTATAATGCATGTTTTTTAGCATAAATTTGTGTAACAATATAATGGATACGAAAAGTTTTAATGTTACTTTTTTTTAAATTATGCAGGACTAAACACAAACCATAGATAAGCGTAGGACGCAATAATCTTCTGTATAGAAGGAGCGTCTTAACAGATACGATAAGATAAGAGAAGATCATACAAATTTTACTATGTACAATTAATTTTTCTCATATTGAAAGCTAAAATAAAAATTGAGGTAAATAATATATAGTTTTCCTCAGAGCATGAGCTTAAATATAATATTGTTTATCCTTTAGTTGAATTTATTTTACTTGTTTAAATAGTTCACAAAATTTATATTCTGCATAAAGTTTAGTAAATTTTGATATATTAAAAGTACATGAGCGTCTCTAAAATGTAGCACATAGAGGTTTAACTGATTGATATATAAAATTAGATTTAGTGTCTTTAAAGAATTACGATTTTAAAGAACTATTATCCCCTGAAAAATAATTATTTTACGGGAAAAAAATCATTCTAATATACAAATTAAAAAGTGCGTTTATTATTATACTCTACTGAAATATAAATACATTAAATATTAAATTCTTTAATTTAAAAAACAAACAATTAATTAAAGTATTCCCTGTCATATTACTCATATATACCTCTAATTTAAATATTAATATTTATATATTAACACTGTGTCTCTAAGTACACTACATATTATATATATATATATATTGGCTGTGAACAAAATTTATGGAACAAAATATATATAATAAATATATTTTTATTAGTCATAAGCGGATAGTGAATACTTTATAAGTTTTGCGTTTTTTATCCATTGTTACCGATTTAAAAAGTAAGAGTATTTTAAATAAAACAAACGCAATCAAAAGACTAAATTTAATTAAATAAAATATTATATGGAAAGAAGTATAATTAATAGATTAAAATTAAATTATATATGGTATGAAACTGATTAGTAGCTAAGTGAATTGTATTTTGAATTTAAAAAAAGTTGTGTTCCGTAATAATTGCGATTATAAATTTTAAAGACACAAATAAGCTGGTCACTAAATTATTTGAATCACGACTACAAGTTATTATTACATTTTATTATTTTTTTTCTTTAATTTGAGAAAGTTTTCTATTTTTTTAATTGATGTCATATAATTACATTTTGCTTTAAATTTTTAACTAATTATAAAATTAATTAAATTTGTTAACTAATTTAATTTGAAAAATAAAAGTAATCTTATCTTATCTTATCTTATCTGTTTACTTGTCATACTTGTATTAATAATGAATTTATACACTTGAAATCATCCATTTAATTTGTTGAGATAAAAATTTGCAGACGACTTATCTTTTATGATCAGACAAAGGAAGACATTCACTTTCTGTTATGTATTTGAAAATTGTTTTAGCGTATTGTACATTATCCTGTACTTCAATGTTTATAGCCGGATAGATGCCTAATAATTAAAGATATCTATTCACTATACGATTTGTAAAAAAAATAGTTAGTGAGATAATAAAATGAAAGGAAAATACATTTCGGCTTTTGTCAATACTCTGTCATTTATATCTCGTATGAATTAAAAAGAATTTAAAATTGATATGTATAGAAAAAAAAGTTTTACGTCAAGAGAATATTGTCATTTTTTTTAAAAATGTTCTTATTAATTGATACATTTTCAGACTTCTAACAGTACTTCATGTTTATCAAGTAAACTAAAAAGACATGAACAAAATGGTACAAAGTATTGAAACTACAATAGTTACGTTACCTAAATAAGTAGATTTAAAAGTCAGTTTTATTTTGTTTTTTAAATATATATTTACAGTATATAATTATAAGGCGTTTATTTCTTTGTATGTAAAATTATGACAGAGTAATGAGTAAGACATAAAATAATTTCTTATTAAAAACATAACATAGTTGATGTATATCTTAATCAGAACATCGCAAAGAACCCAACCAAGAAGAAGATGGCACAGTTGGCTTTCAGGACAATGACACAGATGTCTGTCGGGAAGATGGCACATATGACAGTCAGGAAGATGACACAAATGACAGTCAGGAAGATGGCCCTAACGTCAAATGCCCCAAAAAGGATATATCGGGACATTTTCTGTGGTAAATCTAAATTAATATGACTCTTATTGATGTTTAAATATACAATAGTTCAATTTAAATTGTTATTGTTGTTGTAACAACATTCTATGTCCCAGTTACTGCCATGTTAATTTCAATCTATGTCCCAGGTGCTGCCATGTTAATGTCAATCTATGTCCCAGTTACTGCCATGTTAATGTCAACGATTTTAATATCAATCACCAGCCTGAAGGTTACCATGACAACCTCCTAGTTGAGTACATCAAAGATACAGCTGACCTCACTGTCAGGGTAGCTGTTAAAATGACCAGTACAGAAAGACCAGAGTTTTGGCCAAACACCAAAGAATCATATGCATTTTATAACACGAGAGGAAATGACGCCATGAGACTAGGGACTGGGATGGTGAGGAATGTAAACATTGAATACAACAAGGGAACTTTTCCATGTCACAAGTGTCAACACTCGGACACACCCAGCAAAGTGTGGGGGGATGTATGGATGAACACGTCCACACACGTGGTGTTTGATGCCATTGAGGCAAGACACACCTCGTGTAGATTGTTCTTTGATGGACAAGATAGTCCACTGGTCACTCTTGATGGCTGGACGGTGGTTGCAAACATTGAGGAAGACAAGTGTTGGTTGAAATGTGTGACATGTGACGTAGATTTACTGAACAAACTGGACAAGATGGTGGACCACTGGTTTGGTCTATTTTAGAAAGTAAACAACAAATACGAGAGACGTGGAGACAAGTTGACATTGATAGTATCACATCCACATGGATGTCCTAAACATATATCTGTAGGACACTGGATAGACATGTACAAGGTAATTGATGGTAGGACCAAGTAGGAACATGTACATGTCCAGGCAGTAGTGGGGCATATGTACACCCACTGGGGTATGATGTTGGCATGTTGTATGACCATGTCCATGTGGGGTCAACTCTGAGGGGAGAAATTTTAGTGGCACTGGGCGGGACTATAGCAACTATCTAAAATGTAAACAATGTAATAATTTTTTAAATGCTTTATAAAAACTTGTATCAACTGTTGATTGTTGTAATAGACAACGACCTCTACCACCCTCTATACATCAAATTATCAACACCAACAACACGCCTCATGTACACTCTCACCTTCCATATCGGCACCCACACCTCCGACAAACATGTAACATCTTGTAATAGTATTAGAATTTCTTGTTATATTTTAATAATTTCTTTTCGTTTACATTTGGACATTGTTGTATCATGTGTTATATTTAATGTTTATTTCTTTAAAAGTATCAATTGCGTTAGTGCTTCAACCATTTTATTTTATTGAATAACATTTTACATCACGTGTGTCTGATTTTTTAGTCAAAATAAACACGTAGAAATGAATTGTTTGGCTTTTGTATATTATTATTGTTTGTGTGTTTGTTTTTTATGTTTATTGATGGATGCATTTACATAAATGGACATGTTTGTTGATATGAAAATATGTGGGTAGTGTGGTCATATGTGGATTTGGGGTGTACATTATTGTGGTGTGTGGTAACATGTGGGTGGTGTTGTCATATGTGGATTTGGGGTGTGCAAAATTGTGGTAACATGTGGGTAGTGTGGTTATATGTGGGTTTGGGGTGTACATTATTATGGTGTGTGGTAACATGTGGATAGTGTGGTCATATGTGGGTTTGGGGTGTACATTATTGTGGTGTGTGGTATCATTTGCGTGGTGTGGTCTTATGTGGGTTTGTGGTGTACATTATTGTGGTGTGTGGTAACTAGTGGGTGGTGTGGTCATATGTAGGTTTGGGGTGTACATTTTTGTGGTGTGTGTTAACATGTGGCTAGTGTGGTAACATGTGAATATAGTGTGGTCATATGTGGGTAGTGTGGTCATATGTGGGTAGTGTGGTAACATGTGGGTAGTTTGGTAACATGTGGGTAGTGTGGACATATGTGTGTGTGGGGTGTACATTATTGTGGTGTGTTGTTACATGTGGGTGGTGTGGTCATACATGGATTTGGGGTGTACATTATTGGTGTGTATGGTAACATGTGGATGATATATTGTTTCGTGGTTTCTTCGGTACATCAGTGTTGACAAACATGTACTGTGATTACTTCTGTGTGGGATATTTAAACAAATGAATCTTCTTATATCCAGGGCCGACTAGGACTCCGTCTTTCCATGCAAATGCACGAAGTAATAAGAAAAACCCGTAAAAAACCAAGTTTTTGACTATAAATCCTTTATGTACGAGAAGTAATTAAAAGAATGTTCATTATAATACGCAGCGCCAGACCATCCAGAAATACAAAATTGCAGTTGTGTCGTAAAACATGTTTAATATAATGCGCACCGATCAGGAATATGTTTATAAAAAGAGCTGTCAATAAAATACGCACCTTATTGCGCGACAGAAAGGTTGTTCAATATAATACGCACCGCGACGCTCTATCTCAAAAAATAGCATGATACATAGGAATAAATAAAATAATCTAAAAAATCAATAATTTAATTACGGTACATGCGATCGATCTGAAATTTTAATACATTGTTTTTATTATTGGTACAAAACTGCCTGCAAAATTTCAGCTCGCTATCTTGCGAGCAAGTGGGTTAAAAATCGATCAAAAGTTTTGGCGACAAGGTCGGTCGGTCGGTCGGTCGGCCGCAGACACCACGAGTTAATATAAAGGATTTAGAGGGCGCAAAATTCATTTTATGGAAATGCAGAGGAACGCTATGAAAAGTAAATGAAATTTAATGAGTCCCAAAAATGAGTCCATAAATCCTTTTTTACATTGTATATTATAACAAAAGCCTTTAAATAATATACGATTAATAAATATTACATTATAAAGAAAAATTCGATTTAAACCGGATCTCATCCTAGTACGATACTACAATAGGATCCTGTGCTTTTGAACAAAATATTTCCTGATATACAGTAGTTAGATTATTTGTAGCGATTACATACCCCAGCATAAGCTTGATGCATAGTAAAAGTAAAAGTTCCCTTTTCAGACCATGCTGGCCTATGGGGCAAGTGAAGCAGCGTTCCCATGTTTCAATAGCATACGAGGGTTTTGTGTGGCTAGCACAATGTCCAGCCGCATTTACTTCCCCAACTGATATCGTGTACCCACTAGGAGCTGGGTGGACTCAGGAACGCACTAGGCCCAGGGAAAAAATCCTTGCCTTCACATGGATTCGAACCCGTGACCATCGGTAAGCCAGTCAAGCATGCATTATGCGATCTTATTCTTGATGTAATCCCTTTCTTTTATATGATTTAATTATTTGCTGGGATTACACAAAATATTGTGATCCTGTAAAAAACGGATCCCTTTAGATATTAAACATGTTTTCGTGATGTAATCGTATACTTCAATTTGACCACATATCACAGTTATATTATATTGAATTATGGGATCATTAGACCACATATAACAGTTATATTATATTGAATTATGGGAACATTAGACCACATATCACAATTATATTATATTGAATTATGGGATCATTAGACCACATATCACAGTTATATTATATTGAATTATAGGATCATTAGACCACATATCACAGTTATATTATATTGAATTATGGGATCATTAGACCACATATCACAGTTATATTATATTGAATTATGGGATCATTAGACCTCATATCACAGTCTACTCAACTATTTGTCGGCTACACTTCAGTTTAGCACTATTTTCAAACATATTTTATTTAACTATACTTTCCAGATGATCTATCAACCTTTTCATGATTGGTTAACATAGATGATAAATATCATTGACGTTTTAATATTTTTATTAATTAAATTTTGAAAATATTAAATTTGATTTCATAAATGCCTTATATATATATACTAGACGCCCCCGCGGCGTAGCATACGCCGCAGACTTGCTCATGGAGAGTTCTTTTACCCCTTTAATGCACTTTTTCAGGGCGCCTACGGCGCCGACCTTTTTCAAAATCCAACACTAACTTGTCCTTGTTTGATCAATACGAAATATTAAACTTTCTGAAATGCACACAAAGTATTTTATAATAGGGGTTGTATGGCGCCTATGGCGCCCGCTTTGTTTTTTTGATGTTATAATTAACCATCATCAAATCCTCTTTTTACATTGTTACCTTTTTACAAAATTACAATATCAGCGAAAACAATGACGTCATTTTTTTTACAGCGCATATTTAATTTGCACACCTTTTGATGCATTGGTGCAGTAATTTGGTGCGCTGCTTTCTAAAATTAGTATCTGTTGCACATGCAGATTCTTGTTGCCTCGCAGGTTCCGACCACAAAGCGAAACATACCGACATACAAACAACTGAGCTTTATATATTAGAACTTTTCAACGTTCTGTTCGTTACACAATCACGGAAAAACCAAATGACGGACGGGGACCAAATTTGGCAGGACGGTTCCTTTTACCCCGGAGATGGTTTTAAGTTATTTTTTGTAATTGTCCCTTTTGCCCGAGTGTCGTAAATTAAATAATCGGAAAATGCAGAGACAAAGAATGAAAAATTTAAATTCATTTCTATATTGAACAACTTTACGCGGACGTTCAAATTCCGTTCAAAGCGAGTTATTATTGGTGAATTTATTTTATTTCCCCAATGATTTATTTTCAGCGGTGCTCATTCAAAAAATATTGCATTGTCTAATTACGGTGCGCACATTTTCGTGTACGCTTCTTTTCAAAAAATAAAATATAAGCATAAAACAATGACGTAATTTAATATTTCTATACAATCCATACAGACCACGGGAATCAATATACATAATTAATATAAGTGACTTATCCGTGTTTGATAAATACGAAATATTAGGCTTGATGAAATGTACACAAAGTATTTCATAATAATTATAAATCCTCAAATCCTATTTTTACATAGTTGCCTTTTCACAAAATTAAAATATAAGCATAAAACTATGACGTCATTTGTTTTAATTATTTTCTGTTCCATAACTCGACATTTAATAAAAACCTATTTATGTAATAATTGTATATATTAGAGTTATTGGCACTATAGGTCAAGTAGATTTTGCCTTTGAGGGGGGGGGGTAGTACCATATTATCTTTGTCTCATAGATGCTGATGCAAATATTGTATTAATTACAATTGTGTTACGATGCAGTGTCGTAAATATATATGAGCTTTTTTAGTGACGACAGTGGTAGAGATCTTTTGGAAAAAAATGTCAACAAAGCAGTGGCCTTTTTTTAATGGATACAAACAAACAAGCATACAAACACCAACTGAGCTTTATATATTAGATATGCGTTTATCATTATTGATTTCATTCTTTCCCACTATGATGCGTTTGGATTATTATTTGACATGCGTGAATGAATTGCGACTTTTTAAAATATAATTCATAATCAACATTTATATTAATAAACCATAGATGTAGCGAGTTTATTTTATGTGATAGCGATGGCCTATGTCAAATAACTTACACTTTTAAAAAGTTTACATAAGCTATATATTTAAACTTTACGATAATAAACTTTCGCTACCGAACGTATTTACATAAGTGACTAAATTTAATAAAATGATCCTGTACTGCTTCATTATGATGAAATTGCGTATGATCATGTTTTGTTAATTCTTTGTGGTCGGAAATAAACCAAGTGAGTCAAGTGTTTCACAATCTGCGGGACCACCATTTATGGATCAGTATTGCGGCATTTCGGAAGAGAGATACGCAAAAGTGCAGGACTGGTTTGAGGGCCCATTGGCGAGGAAATGAAGCATGTCACGATGCAAAAAGAAAAGGCTCTTTGAGCTTTAAAGACAGGCCTTGCCCAGAAACTCTACTTCATTAAGAGCGCCAAGGAAAATGACCTGCAGGCAGTCGCCACTACGCTAACACGTATTGGCTCAACTAAGTTCCAGCTACAGTTCTCAAAACTGTGATGAGTGGCGATACAAAGGCTATGTACGAGAATATAAAACAAGCAACAGCCTCTGACCTTCCAAGACTGCACCTGTAAGTCAAAAGCAGGGGAAATTATCACTGATCGGACATGCAACTCAAACGGTGGTCTGAGCACTACCTTTGAATTGTACGCATCTATAACCATGTCTCAAACTGCTGCCCTGAGCGATATCCCAGACCTGCCGGTCCATGGAAGAGCTCGATAGCCTACCCACAATGGTCGAGCTAAGTAGAGCCATAGATTGCCCTAGCCTGCGGGAAAGCCCATGGTAATGATGGAATCCCCACCAGAAGCTCTCTAAGGTGGAAAAGAAATAATCTTACAGCTTTGCATGACTCCTCACTCTGAGCTGGGATCAGGGGCAGATACACACAGGAGTTAAAAGATGCCAAATCGTTACACCTGTCAAAAATAAAGGAGACAAGAGTGACTGCAACATTTTCGTGGTATCTCTCTCTCAGTATAGTTGGAAAGGACTTCGCCCGAGTTGCATTGACACGCTGCAGACCTAGCATCGCGTGTACTCCCAGAAACGCAGTGCGGTTTTCGAGCCGGAAGTCAACCTTAGACATGGATCTTCTCTCTGCGCCAGCTGCAGGAGAAATGCAGGGAGCACATTGCCTCTATCATCGCGTTCGTCGACCTAACTTAAAGCTTTTGATCTTGTCAGCAGAAGCGGCCTTTTCTGATCTTAGTAAACTAGTGCCCTACACATATGCCTTTAACCATCTATCAAGCAATTCCACACGAAAACATGCATGGACAGTGTGCTATAAACGGTGCACCTCAGGGTTTCCAGTAAGTAGTGGATGTAAAGCAAGCTGCGTGTTGGCACTACTCTATTCGCAATATTCTTTTCATCTTACTCCAGTATGCCTTCAAGTAAAAAAGCGAGGGGTATTTACATACACACTGAGCTGACGGGAGATTATTCAATATTGCCCGACTTAAAAGCCGAAGACCAATAATAAGGATGATTTTGCTGCGCGAGTCTTATTTTGCAGACGATTGCCGCCTTAATATCCCACACAAGCAGACGGCCCTGCAGATCCTGGTATCCAACTTCTCTCGATGCCTGCAAGAGTTTGGCCTGACCTATATGTATAAACAGAAAAAACTCCAACATTATGGTCACAGGATGCTGCTCTACTCACGACTATACCACATTGACGACCTGCAACCTGGTTGCTGTTGACAGTTTTACTTATCTGGAATCAAGACATCTCGAGCACCCTCTCACTGGAAGATGAGATAAGTAGTAGGATAGGGAAGGCAGCAACTGTTATGGCTAGACTGTTCAAAAGAGTCTGGTCCAATGCCAAACTCACAGCAAGGACTAAGCTGCAGATATACCAGGCCTGCGTACTGAGCACACTCCTCTATGGATGCGAGTCATGGACCACCTATACCAGGCATGAAAGAAGGCTCAATAGCTTCCACCTCAGATGCCTGCGCCGCATCCTAGACATCAAATGGCAAGAGAAAGTCCCCAACACAGAGGTCCTGGCTCAAGCAAGCATGAGTAGTATTGCAGCAATATTAAGCCAAAGACGCCTCCGTTGGCTTGGACACGTCAAGAGGATGCAAAGTGGTCGCATACCCAAGGATGTGCTTTACAGCGAGCTGGCGACAGGGAAAAGGTCGGTTGGTCGGCCATGTCTCAGATACGTGGACATATGCAAGAGAGACATGAAAGTAGCCAACATTGATATACAAAACTGGGAAAACCTGGCAGAGGATAGGTCCACGTGGCGGGCTATAGTGAAAGAAGGATCACTAAGAGCAGAGGAGCAAACTAGGGCAGAAGCAGTCGGGAAAAGGGCGAGGAGAAAGGCCAGGCAACACTGCCCCACTGCTTTCGTGTGTGTGTCATGCAGAAAAGACTGCCACTCAAGGATTGGTCTCATCAGCCACACCAAGAGCTGCAAATAATAAAGATAAATCTATCGTCTTTCGTAGACGGACAGATGCCATACATTTCAATTTTTCCACGATGCTTTGGATTAATATTTGACATGCGTGAATGAAATTGCGACTTTTTAAAATATAATTCATAACTCAACATTTAATTAAAAAACCATAGATGTAGCGAGTTTATTTTATGTGGAAAGCGATGGCCTATGTCAAATAAACTTACACTTTTAAAAAGTTTACATAAGCTATATATTTACACTATACATAATAAACTTTCGCTACCGAACGTATTAACATAAGTTGACTAAATTTAATAAAATGATCCTGTAAACGCTTCATTAATATGAATTGCGAATTGAACATGTTATGTTAATTCCTTTGTGGTCGGAATAACATAGGTCGTATCAAAAGTTGCTTTTTAATCATTTCAAGATGTGCTGATTAACAGACGGCTAAATCTTTTATTTAATGTGGATATATATATATATAAATATTGTTCGGAAACAAAATCTGGTGTGTGTATTAAATATAGTTTACAAATTATTATGCCTTATCAGAAATAGGGAACAAAAAAATGATTCCTTTTTGAAATTATACACATTGCACAAAAACCGTAAATATAAATCGTAAAATTTAGAGACATAAAATTGTTTAAATATTATTTCCCTGTTAAAACAAATATGAATACGTCAGAAGTAAGAGTTATTTTGGTCCAGTACATTTACTTTATAACAAGACTTTATTTTATGCGGCCAGCTTTCTATAATCTTTTATTGTCTAAATATGGTGTGCACATTTTCTTGATATCATTTTAATGGTGGTCGGACACTTCGACCCCGGACGATTCGACCCCGGATGGTTCGACCCTGCCAGTTCGACCACAGGACGTTTCGACCCCAGGACGTTTCGACCCCGGTCGGTTCGACCACGGACGGTTCGAACCTGGACGTTTCGACCCCGGGCGATTCGAACCCGGACAGTTCGACCACAGGACGTTTCGACCCCAGGGTGATTCGACCCCGGACGTTTCGACCCCTTCGTATCTACACCGCATAAATTTTTTAATAGATTTTTAAATATACTATTTAAAATGTATTATTTTTTTAAATTAAATTTTGGTATAAAAATAATTTAGCTTAAAATTAGTATCAATTAAAAATTAAATACAGTTTGAAATTTTTATTGACAACCAGTCAATATTCAACGCGAATTCATGATTGTGATCAATGCACCATTCCTCTGAGGTAGAAAGTCCTTCCAAACCTATCCTATTCCACCCCCACCCCCCCCCCGTCCGATGTAATCGGACAAAACAAAGGCAGTGTGGTCAGATAGTCCTTTCTAAAGGTGCCTACATTCTCTCTGCCCCCACTTACTCTATTTACCCTCGCCAGCACACGGCTTGCTGTGGTGGTCATTGAGTGTAGCCTTCGTAACATGGGATTATGAAACCCTCGGACGAAATGTAAACAACAATGACGTAGCAGTAACGTTCAGTCAGGTCATACAGGTCCAGCAGCTTGAATGTTGTCTGCTAGGCGGCGTTATTAACTATTAAAATTTATGAACTTTAAATACTGACAACTTTGTACGGCTTATTAAAATCAGTATTACTGAAGAAACAGAAGTGAATGCAAAGGGCGAGGGGTTTGTAATGGTTTCAGCACCTGCGTTCAGCATGTCATCACCTTTAATAAAAAGAATTTAACAAAAAAAAATTATTTTAAAAAAGCAATTTCGTTTGTTTTTGTTATCACAGTGAAAATCTTTGAACGACTTAAATATATACATTTTTAAAACCCAATAATAAATTAAGTACTTTTTAAGTGTGTTTAGTTTGGGATAGGAGTTGAGATACTGTTTTTAAATTTTTTAATTGATAATATACCGAAAATTAATATTTAAAAAATGTAAAAAAAAACAACACAAAAAACAACAAAGAAAAATAAAAATCATTTCACGGTGTAGAAATGAAAGGGTCGAAACGTCCTGGGTCGAAATGCCCTGGGGTCGAAACGTCCTGTGGTCGAACTGTCTGGGGTCGAATCATCCGGGGTCGAATCATCCGTGGTCGAACCTTCCGTGGTCGAACCTACCAGGGTCGAAACGTCCAGGGGACGGAACGTCCTGGGGTCGAACTGTCCGAGGTCGAAACGTCCGAGGTCGAAGTGTCCGTAATTCCATTTTAATACGACTTTTTTTTAAAAAGTATTTTAGAAAGTACATTTATAATTTAGTTTATTGGTGCTATGAGTTATGTAGCCTTTGGCTTTTTAAGGGTTAGTGCCATATGTTCTTTATCTCATAGACGCGGTTACAAATATTGTATTACTTACAATTGTGTTACTATACAGTGTCGTAATTATATATGAAATTTTTGAGTGACGAGGGTGGTAGAGCTCTTTTGGAAAACCTATCAGTTATGTTTATTTAGTACAAGTTGGAATGAAATAGTAAATTTAGTTATTATGGTCGTCAAGATTCATTATTTCATAAATCATATCTTTTAAATAGTAAGGTAATGTTAAAAGGCACTGCATTAAGTGAAAACAACACACGCGGAAAATGGTAAAAATTAAATAATTGTGTCTGTTGTTTTTTTTCTCTCTCTTCTTTTTCTTAAATATATTTAATTATATATTTTTTCCCTCTAAAATGGAATATCTCTGTTTCCCATAAGATTTTAACTAAATAGATGAATCTGAAATATAACTTGGCAAATAACAATTGTAATAACCAGCAACTACTACTGGGAAAAAGGGTCAGCACACTCCCGCTACGAAGAGCGGGTATATTTCTAATATATATATATATGATATAAATTGTATAAAATGATGTGATTGTCATCACAATTATTGGCTGGAGTACAACACTATACGATCGTTTAAATATTTTTATTTTTCTTCTTTGTTAAAGTTTAAAAAGTTTAAATTGTGTATAGACAAAAATAATTAAATTGGACTACTCTGCTTTTTTAAAAGATATTTAGCTTTAAATTTTAAACAATCTACAATATTTTAAAAAAAAACATGTAATAAAACATAGACTGGAACAGAAGAGAATATGAAAATGTAAAATATGTACAGAACATAGACTCGAAAAAACGGGAATATGAAAATCTAACACACGTAAAAAACATAGACTTGAACAGCAGAGAATTTTGAAATGTAAAACTTATATGGACAAAATGCTGTTCAAAGATATTATTTTTACACATTACTTTTAAACGCTTTTATCAAATATGTATTGTAACAAGAAGTTATCTTCTACATAATCCTTACCGATTATCTTGTAATAGCTGGAATTGGGATTATTGAGGAACTTAGTTCACTAACAGAAAGAGCGTTTGATTATACTGCTGGAATTTTACAATGCAGCATTTCCAATCAATATATCTACAACTCATTCGGGCCATGCTATCTTCGAGGTGCGTGGAAAGAAGCAACATTTTAGGTAGAGTATTAACTATTAATTAATAAAACAATCTTATTGTAAAAAGGGAGATCACTTCTTAATTATAGAGGGGAAAATGCTAACTCCTTTTACTACAAAAAACTATTAATAGAGCAAAAAACCACGTCAGTATTTAAGTGGATTTTGTACGTGTTAACCATACAGGATATAAGCACGTCACGTGACTTGAAACAGTCTGAACAAAACTCACAGCTCACGTACATCCTCTATAAGCAAATATATTTCTCCACACAATACAAGTTTAAATGGTGATAACTTTTTTTTTCTGTTTGAAACTGTTATACATAACCTATATGTCACGTTCCAATAAGTTATTAAACATAGTAGGATTGGCTTTAAGGAGACAGAACAAAATAATGTTTTTTAATGCTTTAAATTAAGGCTTACAAGCACAACGATAATAATATTCGTTTTAACTATTCTGTTTGCACACCCACTCCTACTTTGCATTTCTCTCGTTTCTCAATTAATGTATATCAACTATCGTGTAGTTCGTGTATATCAACTATCAACTATCGTGTAGTTCGTCTAAAATTTAAATTATGCAACATAGAAATTCAATCTCAATGTAATACCAGCGCTTTTTTATATTTAGTAATACGTCCATGTGTATATTTAGTAATACGTTCATGTGTATATTTAGTAATACGTTCATGTGTATATTTAGTAATACGTCCATGTGTATATTTAGTCATACGTCCATGTGTATATTTAGTAATACGTCCATGTGTATATTTAGTAATACGTCCATGTGTATATTTAGTAATACGTCCATGTGTATATTTAGTCATACGTCCATGTGTATATTTAGTAATAGTCCATGTGTTTATTTAGTATACGTCCATGTGTATATTTAGTTAAGTCATGTGAATGTAATAAATCCATGTGTTTATTTAGTAATACGTTCATGTGTATATTTAGTTATACGTCCATGTGTATATTTAGTAATAAGTCCATGTGTTTATTTAGTAATACGTTCATGTGTTTATTTAGTTAAGTAACAATGTTGCAGAGATGTCCCAGATAATATATGTGTGTTTCATTATCATAAACGTTGATTATTATTAAATTTTATTTATCTACTATTATGTAACATATTTTAGTCAAACGTGTTTACTTGTTAGATTATTTATCATATACCCAATAAATAATTTTTAGAATTGAATATGAGTATCTCTCTTTGAGGCAACCATCAATATAACATAATTTCTTCTAAGTGGAATCAAAGGTGACATTATTTTAGACTATGTTTGAGATCATTTATTATGTGAAACCTAGACGGTGTTTTCTTTAATTTGAGACGATGTTTAAGACATTCTGGTTCACATATTCCGATGGAGGCAAGAAATGTCTAGAATTCGGAAAGATAATTTCATGTGACATTAATATTGTGAGGCTGTGACAAATAAGTATGTACACAATTCTTTCTCCGGTCGTATGTATGTTGCGAAGGTCAAGACATTTCTTGTCTAATATAATTGTATGTCGGAATCCAGAGCAAGTCTTAAGCCACTGCAACATATACGGCCGCAGTGGGCCCCTTTACTTTTGTAACATAGGGCCGCGCAATAGCTAAGACCGGTCCTGTCGGGCTCAATGTAACTCCCGGGCCTTGAGTTAAACTTATGTGGGTCTAGATTGTAGAGTAGAGCGTATTTTATGATACAATTTGAATTTTAGACTAAGAGCAATTAGATAGTGAACATGGGGAACAAACAACTACAAATGATAGACTCAGAGCAATTAGATAGTGAACATAGGGGAACAAACAACTACAAATGATAGACTCAGAGCAATTAGATAGTGAACATGGGGAACAAACAACTACAAATGATAGACTCAGAGCAATTAGATAGTGAACATGGGGAACAAACAACTACAAATGATAGACTCAGAGCAATTAGATAGTGAACATGGGGAACAAACAACTACAAATGATAGACTCAGAGCAATTAGATAGTGAACATGGGGAACAAACAACTACAAATGATAGACTCAGAGCAATTAGATAGTGAACATGGGGAACAAACAACTACAAATGATAGACTCAGAGCAATTAGATAGTGAACATGGGGAACAAACAACTACAAATGATAGACTCAGAGCAATTAGATAGTGAACATGGGGAACAAACAACTACAAATGATAGACTCAGAGCAATTAGATAGTGAACATGGGGAACAAACAACTACAAATGATAGACTCAGAGCAATTAGATAGTGAACATGGGGAACAAACAACTACAAATGATAGACTCAGAGCAATTAGATAGTGAACATGGGGAACAAACAACTACAAATGATAGACTCAGAGCAATTAGATAGTGAACATGGGGAACAAACAACTACAAATGATAGACTCAGAGCAATTAGATAGGGAACATGGGGAACAAACAACCACAAATGACAACGTTTTGTTATTAGAGTGTTTTACACATGTCACTTATTACAAAGATAAAACTGCACTGTAAATCTATTTAATTTTATAACGTTGTGTCATGGGAACTTATTCGTCGTCTTAAGAAAAGACAAACTGTGTGCTCAGGGACTTTATATCAATAATATTGCACAGTATTATAGAATGTGTCTCTGTGAATGAATGTCACAACGTTATACCAACACAACAAACAGAACTTCCTCGCTAGCACATCACACAACAAAACCGTGCCAGCACGATACAATGAACCATCAAATAGCCACAACACACTTCACAACCAAACAAGCACACAACACATCATAACAAAATCATAACAACCTATCACTAAAAGCTTATAAGGGTGATGAAATGATCCTATAACCCTGACATAAACAAGTGCTTTGTTTTGTTGTTGTTGTTGTTTTTTTTTGTTTTTTTTATTGTTTTTTTTTAATCATGGACTTTGCATCCATCAAGATCAATACAGTGACTGTAATAATTTCTGACATTACTGAGATCTAACCGGACATCAGCGCTGCCCACCAACCCTTTTACAAGCTGCGTAGAGGCCAACCCTTTTACAAGCCGCGTAGAGGCCAACCCTTTTACAAGCAGTGTAGAGGCCAACCCTTTTACAAGCCGCGTAGAGGCCAACCCTTTTACAAGCCGCGTAGAGGCCAACCCTTTTACAAGCCGTGTAGAGGCCAACCCTTTTACAAGCCGTGTAGAGGCCAACCCTTTTACAAGCCGTGTAGAGGCCAACCCTTTTACAAGCCGTGTAGAGGCCAACCCTTTTACAAGCCGTGTAGAGGCCAACCCTTTTACAAGCCGTGTAGAGGCCAACCCTTTTACAAGCCGCGTAGAGGCCAACCCTTTTACAAGCCGCGTAGAGGCCAACCCTTTTACAAGCCTCGTAGAGGCCAACCCTTTTACAAGCCGTGTAGAGGCCAACCCTTTTACAAGCCGCGTAGAGGCCAACCCTTTTACAAGCCGCGTAGAGGCCAACCCTTTTACAAGCCGTGTAGAGGCCAACCCTTTTACAAGCCGTGTAGAGGCCAACCCTTTTACAAGCCGTGTAGAGGCCAACCCATTTACAAGCCGTGTAGAGGCCAACCCTTTTACAAGCCGCGTAGAGGCCAACCCTTTTACAAGCCGCGTAGAGGCCAACACTTTTACAAGCCGTGTAGAGGCCAACCCTTTTACAAGCCGCGTAGAGGCCAACCCTTTTACAAGCCGCGTAGAGGCCAACCCTTTTCGGAATGACTGGTACTCAATAAGTTGACAGTTTTCAAAACTAATGTTTGAAACTAATATTATTAAATACACAGTAGCAACTTTCTCTTTTAAATACAGTGGAATCAAATTACAACGTCATCCGTTTAGTCACCAAAACATAATAAGTTAGTTGTTTATTAATAGAACCGACAATTGTTTTTTTCTTACAATTTTCTCAAAGAAGATGTTTTCTTTTTATGTCGCTGTAGCCTGATATCTAAAGGAAAAAATAAAAAGAGAAATAATTTGCCACCAAACAAATATGGCATCTCTATCTCTATGACCAAGAGCATGTTAAAAATAATGTTTTGTCACAATATCCTAATAATATAAGTCACATATAATACTGTTTATTTGCATACTATGTATAGTGTTATATTATACTGTATATTAAATATCCTTATACTACAGAATAGTTAAATTTTACCTAAGATAATATTATATAAAAGTCTACATGACAACTTAAAATAACCCATTATTAAATGACCAGGTTTTTGTCTCTGACAGGTGTAAGTCAATCAGCCAGTTGTATACCTTATATTCAGAATTATGGGGGTAAGTATTTTAAGTAGGAATGTCATTATCTTACAGTTTTAATATTACAAGATATGAAATGAAGGCTGATAATAAAAAAGTATGTAGAAAAGAGTTAAATATACGCTTAAATAAGTTTCATATAAATACTGATACTGAAAGAAGATAAACAAAACAAATTAAACTTACATAAGAAAAGAGAAAAATGAGCAATTTATCTATTAAATATTTAACATTGTTACAATAATTGTCATTATTATGATGCTCATTTAATTTGACAACTATAAGAAATAATATAAAACAACCTAAAAAAACATTCTCTCTATAAGACAGTAAATTATCTCAATAAGAAAGAAACATTTGTTTTTCCTCTCTCATTAATAGCTGACAAAAGAAATTAGAAAAACAATATTGTACATTTTTATTATATCAATATCTTTTCATTAGAAGAATAGTGTACATACTTATTATATCAATATCTATTCATTAGAAGAATAGTGTACATACTTATTATATCAATATCTATTCATTAAAAGAAGCCTTAAAATCAGTTAATGCTTCAAAACAAATGGATTTAAAACATGAATTAAGCCTAAAGACGTTATTTCTGGTCAACTAACATTTATAAAAATCTATATCCATTACAAAAACAATGCAGTATTACAGTAGTATTTATTTAGTACTTGTTATTATAATACATAGAGAATACATAATATATTATTTGATATTATAAAATAGATGTCTAATTTCTTTTAAATTTTTATTTAATTACAATAAAACAATGTGTATAGATAGATTAGTACTCCAAAACTTAGATTATCTTTTTTCTTTAAAAAAAAATATACAAAAATAATAAACAAAAATAGGCCAAGTAAATATTCAAATACATATTTATTAAACTCATTCACGTTAATTCTATTTATTCTATAACAATTATGTTAATAAAATTTTTAAAAAATACATTAGGAGGTATTACTTCAAAGTTGTATATAAAATATATTTTTTAAAAATTATTACAAAATAATTTGATAACAAGTTTATAAAATGTAAATATATATATATATTATAAAAATGTAAGAATATCCTTTTAGTTTAAAATGTAAAACAAAGTCTTTCATTAAAGCATTAAAGATAATACTAGCTATGCAATTATAAAGGTTGTAATTTGAGTGTTAAATAGATGGCAGTGACAGATAAAACATTATAGGAATGTTAGTTTCAGTAATGTTAATATAACCAACCACTGATCCCCCAAATTTAAACGAAAAAAAAATGTCCTTACATTGATTGCAGATGAAGCAGAATGTGGCAAATATCGTCATGAAATGAATATTGTCTAAACATTGGCTAAGAATTTACTTTTTCTCTCGAAAATGCTAGATAAGAAGTAAAACTAAATTAATTTATATTTTCTTTAGGTCCGTAATATATTTAAATGCTTTTCCCCCCATTTTTACTATGCCATGCAGTTGTAAAAAATGAAAAGGACAAATAATAAAAGGCTATGGTCTATTCATGTTTATAAAAAAAATTTTAATAGATATAATTAATGTAAATTTAGACATCTATAAAACAAAAATAATAATAATTCAGAATAAAACTATATAATTTGCAATTGTCACGCAAGTCAGTAGTGTCTGTCAGTCAGTCCTACGCTAGGGAGGTAATTCCCGATAAAAAAAATAAAAAGTTGCTTTCGAGATTATAACAAAATGTGTTGCTCACCATAAAATATTGTGACGTGACGTCATTATTTGAGCTTTTATTAATGTGTGAAGGGAACGAAGTAAAAAGAGCAATGTTTTATTTGATGTGATTAATATTATTATTATTTTTTGTATTACATGTCCGTTTTCGTGTATGTGTCCATGTCAATATTACGTACGTAATTATAAATTTAATTTTCTATATTAATATATAACATTCGTTTTTCGGTTTATGAAATTTACAATTGGTTGTCGTTCGGTTGTCAAGTTTTTATGCGTTTTGAACTATAAAGCAATTATTTATTACTGAAAATGAAATTTGTCAACTTATGCTTCAGTTTAGCGTTTGTTTTTCTTTTATACACTTTGAAATTGCATATTTGTATGTTTAAACAAAAATCGGACTCCTCCCCACAATAGTTTTTTTTATTGTTATTTACATGTAATATTTCAATGTGTCTTAGACTAACTTTGAATAAAAAAATCTTTGCTTTTAATATAGAACTGGAAGGGATGCTGACTTGACAATAATGAAAACGTTAATTAGAATTCCTAAAACGTGGATATTAAAGTTGATATTTTCTTTTATCCAGTCCTTAACTTTACTTCAAAGGTTTCATGCAAAATAAATAGTTCGTTGTTATTCATATTTGTAAATAGTTACAATTTTTTATTTACATGTTTTTGATAATGTAAAGGTAATAATGTATGGACCAATGGGCGCATAAACTGACAAGTCATAATATATCTTGAAAAGGTGCTGACTTGACAACATGAAAAACGTTTATGTGAATTACTAACACATGTATATTAAATTGTAAATATGATTAACAGTTGATAAGTTAATCTTTTCTGTTATCCTGAGACAAACTTTGCTTACTACGTTTCATGCAAAATAAATAGTTATTAACATGTGTAAAATAACAGTTTATTTTTTACATGTTTTGAAAATGTTGTGGTATTAATGTATGGACAAATGGGCGAATAAACTGACAAGTCATAATCATCGATGAAGCTTAAACGGCTTAAAATCACAGATATGCGTGATGTGGATCACATTACAGTCACATAATTTATTTTAACGCACTGTGCTGTATTATTGGTGCACTCATAATTGGTGCGCACTATTCAATGCCGCAAGTTAATGTCCGGCTGACTCCTCATTAATATTTGTTAATACGTAGAACTTCAAACTTCTTTGCTGTAGTATCACTTTATGCTGTGTGTAATTCACTATGCATTTACTATTATCATGATTATATCATTATTATTCATGCAAACTTATAAAACGCGAAGCTTAAGCTTGGAGGTTTTCTCATAACACATATATTCGTATATATAATCAAAATATATACTCTGCTATGTCCGTTCGTAACGCTAGATTTTAGAAAGCCCACCGCTAACAAAATAACCTTGGAAAATATATTTTGAAAAAAAACACACACTATTTTCAAACGTCCGCATAAAATTGTTCAATATGGAAAAGAGATTTAATTTTTCTCTCTTGGTCTCTACATTTTCTGATTATTTACTATGCGGCTTTCAGGCAAAAGGGACAATTACAAAAACTGAAATATATCCATTTTGAAAACTCCCGTCATTTTTGACGGGTGATACCCTAGTTACATAATAATTTTAAATACGTTGAGTGTATATAAAACATTGTTATTATGTCTAATGTTAATTTGATATTTTCATTTGACACTTTATCCTTAAACTAAAAAAAAATTATGAACTAATATATTGTAAGCGCATATCAATAAAAAAAATCACATTTGTCTGATTTGTACTTTTATCAATGATTTTTGTTTGTTGTTTAAAAAGGAGATACAAAAAATTGTATTTAATAATAGAAAAAATCAAGACTACAATATCAACAATCAAACACATTATCATTCAGGTCATTCCCTTATCTTATCTTATCCTTATCTTATTACAATATAATTATATTTAACTTTAATATTCCTACACTTAACTTAGTATATAATCATAATCTTTATATATAATTCTCTTCGTGGTCGGACCCTGCGAGGCAACAAGAAACTGCATGTGCAACAGCTACTAATTTTAGAAAACAGCGCACCAAATTACTGCACCAATGCATCAAAAGGTGTGCAAATTAAATATGCGCTGTAAAAAAAATAAAATTATATGACGTCATTGTTTTCGTTGATATTTTAATTTTGGAAAAAGGGAACAATGTAAAAAGAGGATTTGATGATGGTTAATTATAACATAAAAAAACAAAGGGGGCGCCATAGGCGCCCTATAACCCCTATTATAAAATACTTTGTGTACATTTCAGAAAGTTTAATATTTCGTATTGATCAAACAAGGACAAGTTAGTTGGGCTTTTGAAAATGGTCGGCGCCGTAGCCACCCTAAAAAAGTGCATTAAAGGGGTAAAAGAACTCTCCATGAGCAAGTCTGCGGCGTATGCTACGCCGCGGGGCGTCTAGTTATTATATACTTAAGTCAAAGGCCATCTCATTAGTAACTAGACTATGAATATATGACTGAATCATACTATGACTAATGAATAAGAATAGGAACAAGCATCATTTTAATTTAGTTATTTATACAAATTTAGTTTTAAGGTAATATGATATTTTAAATGTTAAACATGTTTAATTTGATTATTAATAATATTGTAATCTTTGCTCTTAGACCTTAGCCTTAGACTTAGACAAAGTTAATTTTTTTAGAATTATTTCATATGATTAGTTTAATTTTATATTCATTAATTATATATTTATTAGAATATTTTTATTATAATATATTTGTCATCACTTTTACTTTATAATAATTTATACAGTTATTTAAAGTTATTGTATTAACTTCATCCCTATCACTGTATATATTGAACCTAAGCACGTCCGAAGCCGCTATACCCGGTAACTCTTGATTTAATAAAAAAAATTGAAAATATAGTCTTAAAATCATAATAGATTTGGTTTCGAGATTAACAGAGCGTGAGGTGTTTCGTGACGTAATGCATTTGGTGCGTTTAACAAGCGATTTGTGATAAAAACAGTGGCACACGTTTGTTAGGTGTAAGCTTTATTTACTTTAGGTGATTACATAATGATTGTTTTGGATCGATTGCTCTATAAACTGCCATTAAGGAAGGGAGTATTGAAACTAAAAGCTCAGGGATTTTAAATAAGTAAATGGAACATGTATAGGAGTTATATACACTGGTGTAAGAGTGAGGCTAATAAGCGGAATATTTATTTGTATAAAGAGAGGCAACTTTAGAACTATTTGAAGGGTGCTTTTCATTGGTAGGGGCAGGTGTTAATAATATCACTGAACCCTGGGTGGAAACAACACTATTTCTTAGCCACTGATAATATCCTTTTTCGCATAGCTTAAGCTAATAAAGCAGCGTAAACTTTTAGCCCAAACCATGCGACTCAACGTGTGTATTTTAAACAAATAAACTATATTCCTCAACCCTCTACCATAGGCATCAATATTCACATTAATATTATATAGCTCAATAAAAACATATCCAATTCGTCCTGAACTAAGGTCATGCATAAACTATATATGAATGGATGTTGTGGATTAACGGGTAGACGAATGATAAAACTTTACAATAAAAATATTTTAAAAAACATATGTGGGATATTGTTAGAATAATGCGATGGCATTGCATGTGCTTCGGTTAACAAACTGTAGAGTTATCTATTGGTGCAAGTGTGTGTGTGGGGTAGGTGGGCGGTAGTTAATAACTGTAGAGTTGTCTATTGGTGCAAGTGTGTGTGTGGGGTAGGTGGGCGCGTGTGTTTTGGTTATTTCTATGTCTGCTAATATTTCGCCTCTAACAAGACTACCGTTAGTTATCTTCTTAAACCATTCATATGTATTTGAAATTACGGGTTGACAGTGTTTTTTGTTAATTGTAATATAGTATCGGTTTTAGCATCAGAAAAAAATTATATTGCAAGCTAGTATGATTTTTTGATAAATCAGTCAACTTTATGCAGGCAAATAACAACATTAAATTGCCTAAAATGAAATTTATAAATAGAAAATGCACACACAACGGCATTTGATGCACGAAGCAAGTGATTATTAAAGAAAAAAATGCTAAAGTTTGATAGGTTGGAGATTTATTTACCTCAGGTGCTTAAATAAAATATGTGATTGTTTTTTTCTAGAACGATTGCTCCATAAACTTCCCCAAAGGAATAGATGGATTGAACACAAAATATGCTGTACTGTTAAAGATGAAAATGGTTTATACATTAGGGGTTATATAATTGCACGGGCGTAAGAGGGTAGCTGATAAGTGGAACAGCTATTTTTATTTTGAGTGACAACTTTCTGACCTTTTGAAATGTACTTTTCACTTGTGGGGGCAGGAGTCAATAATATCGCCCAACCCTGGGTGGCATAAACACTATAGCTTAGCAACTGTATGTTTTACATTTCTCATAACTTAAACTAAACAAGCAGGATAAATTTTAAGCTCAAACCGTGCGATTCAAAGTGTTACTATAAAACAAATAAACCCCATAGACACTTAAGCTTCAATATTCACATAAATAAAATCTGGCTCATTAAAAAAAAATATCCTATTCATTTGACTAAGGTCATGCTTAGAATTGAAATAGAAATGTTTTGGAGAGCTTTTCATATGAAAAAAGTAATCCTAAGAACATGTATTTTAGATGTTACGAATGATGAAGCGCCCATTAAAAAAATGGGTAGATTTCTAGAACAATGCGGTTGCATGGCATACACTTCGGGTAAAAACTGTACTGTTCTTTAAGGTGTAAATATATTTAGTGTAAAGATATATCATGGGTATTACGACCTATATATAGATCTAGCTTCAGAAAGTGCGTGTTCTGCCGAAAAAAAACCCACTAACAACAACTCATTTTGTTACAATATGATTTTACTAGAGCAACATGCTTTTATTAGAGCAAAATTATACAAGAATAAAGTTTCCTATAAAGACTGATTACAAAGGCATATCATACGGTTATATAAATGGCAGTTTTCTTTTTAACTGTTTAAACTTTATTGAAAAAAAAGTTGGTCTTTTAACCATTCTGATTTAAAATCTAATTACTAAATAGGAATTGTTATATATTAAGACCTTAAAAATAAGCTTTTATAAGCTTTAAAAAAAGCTAAGATAAAAGTAGAAAGAAAATAATCCGCTAATTTTAGTGGAACAAGTATCTGCCAATTTAGTGATTTGTTAGTATTAAAAAAAGAAGAGCGGGAAGCAATTTTAAATGACAAATTAATTTATTAGAAGATCAATTTCTCACCATGTATTTTTTTTTAAAAAGCAACATTAATTTTGTGTTATTATTCATGTGAAAATAAAATGTGTCTTTTAAAAAAATAAACCTTATTTTCCATCCTTCCCTAGGACTCAATATTCACATAAACACTATCTGGCTAAAAAGAATATCCTAATCGTCTTGAACTAATTTCATGCTAAGACTATAACATAGAATGGGTGTTTTGGAGAGGTTTTTCCTAGATCAAAAGGAATCATATGGACATATATTGTTTTAGTTTTATGAGTCACGTGAAAAGAAATTAAGCCCTGCCCATTAGAGTTTTGTAGCTGTTAAGGAACATTGTTATTCTGGTAGAGTATATAGAGAAAAGCATGCCTTATTAAAGCAGAAATACCAAAATTGATGTGTAATATTTAAATTCATCATACTTTCTATTGTCTCGAAACACATGTAGTGATTTTTATGGAGAATTTTTTGATTTATTGCTATACAAATTTCCTAATGCGTTTATACTTATCTATAATTTTTTAAAGGGGAATTTGAGACCCAAACAACTAAATATAGTTATTTTTATTGTCCTTACCCCGTATTATAGCACGGGCATTGCGCTCGTAATTAATTATAATCCTTAAAACTACATTTACAACACATTTAAAAATAAATATTACCTTATTTTTGTATTTATTTATTCTATAAAATGTAAGATTTTTTTAAAAACATAACGCACGACTACACTATTAAAATCTATGATAATAATATCATACTTTTTCTATTCTAAGACTTAGAATCTAAGTTTAACTAAACTAAACCTAGGCCTAGGGTCAAGCTAATTACTACTACTACTTAGTACTACTACTACTTATTAGTAGTCTACTAATTATTCTATTGCCACTGCATTCGAAATATATATTTTTAAATATACATGAACTTAACCTCAATTAAGAAGGTAATGTTTATTACATTTCATGATTTGATTTAAGTGATGATTATAATATACTATGTCGAAGTGAAAAAAATCAAATATTAAGCTTACTGTTACCATAGTAACTAATAACAAATAACTTTAAAAAATAATAAATGCAAACAATGTTATAAATTCCATACAAAAATTTATTAAAATATTCTAAATAATTAGTTTATATCTTTTCAAAAAAAAATTTAATAGATAAAATTTCGATAAAATTTTAGTAAATAGGCCTATTTATATGTTTTTTTTTCAATTTATTAAAACATAATTAATAGTTTATAATAATTTATATATTTTTAACGTAAAATTTTCTCCCGCGTATTATAATATATTAATTTATGTAGACGTGGTTTTAATAAAATAAAATTCTGTTTAAAATATTATTTTTTTTTAAAAATAAGTTTATTACCTGTTTTGTTACTTCCCTTGAGATGTTCAGTTTAATGACATAATTTTGTTTGCTTTAATCGAAATTAACGATTAATTCATGAAATTAATCGTTAATTTTTCAAAAGGTTAACGAATAAATTTAAATTAATCGTTACCAGCCCTAAAGATCTTTCCAAGGAAGATATTCACATGCTGACATTAACTTGAAAATCTTTTGATCGTATTCCACGTTTTTTGTTTAATTTTAATTTTAAAAGACTGAGTTGATGACTAACAATAATAGGATATTTGTTTTGTTTTGCTTGTTGAAATCAATTATATAAGAAATTGTAAATGATAATAATCGTATACAATTGACTTAACTAGTTTATATATATATATAAAATGTATATTAATTCTATTTATGCTAGTCAGCTAAAAGTCACGTAATTTAATGACACGGCCTTTCTCTCGTGTGCCTTTATACTTAAATTGTCGATAATAAAAAATAGTAACTACAATATATAAAAATAGTAACTACAATATATACAAATAGTAACTACAATATATAAAAATAGTAACTACAATATATAAAAATAGTAACTACAATATATAACAATAGTAACTACAATATATAAAAATAGTAACTACAATATATAACAATAGTAACTACAATATATAAACTGCAAACTAAATTGTCATCAGGGATAATACAATTTTTTTTTATAAAACTTATTAGCTTTTCCTTTTTCAAAATTCAGAATGCTTTCACAAAATCAGGTCTGGTAACAGGAAAGCCCAAAAGATTGAAAAACAACGGTTAAATGTTGATTCGAATAATTGTAACATAAATATGCTTGTTTTTAAATATATTTTGAAAAAAAGATATTGATATATTTTAAAAAAAAATTGTGTTTAACTTATGAGAGAAAGAACGAGAGAGAGAGAGAGAGAGAGAGAGAGAGAGAGAGAGAGAGAGACAAAGGGGGAGAGAGACTGGGAACACCAGAGAAGTTAGAAAGAGAAGAAAACAGACGTAAATAGTGACAGGGAGAAAAACGATGAATAAGAATGACACAAAAAGAGAGAGGATGACAAAGAGAATAAATGAAAGAAAGAGAGATAGCGCGCGAGATAGAGAGACAGAGAGAGAGAGAGGGCTGTAATACATTAATTCTGAAAAATACAGAAGAAATAAACTAAAAAACAATAATTTCAGAAAATTGCCAAGAAGATATCCAAGTTGAATTTGACAAACCTGACAGACAAGCAGATGTCAAAGGAGACATGTGTGTTAAGAAAGATAAATCAAGCCCTTTCTATGGTAATTTCTTTTTAATTAAGATTCCGTAGGTACAAATATATATATATTTATATATATATATAACTCATAATTTGCAATTGTCACGCAAGTCAGTCAGTCTTTCCTGACGCTACTAATTTTAGAAAGCAGGGAAAGCCAAATTACTGCACCAAAGCATCAAAAGGTATGCAAATTAAATATGCACTGTAAAAAAAAATATTATATGACGTCATTGTTTTCGCTCATATTTTAATTTTGGAAAAGGGAACATTGTAAAAAGAGAATTAGATGATGGTTAATTATAAAATTTAAAAAATGAAAGGGGGCGCGTAGGCGCCCTGCAACCCCTATTATAAAATACTTTGTGTACATTTCAGAAAGTTTAATATTTCGTATTTATCAAACAAGGACAAGTTAGTTGGGCTTTTGAAAAAGGTCGGCACCGTAGGCGCCCTAAAAAAAATTCATTTTTTATAAAATAAATAGATTTCAGCTGAAAACTTCCGTCATTTTTGACGGGTGTACGCTAGTATATATATATAAGATCATTTAAAATAGTATATTGTTCATACCACATTATTTTTGCCAGTTACTGCCATGTTAATGTCAAACTTAAGTGTTTAGTTCTTTACACATTATATATTCTGAACTGAAACTATAGACTTATTAAAATATATTTCAATAGAGATAATAGAAAAGAGAGAGGTGTAACACGCGGATTTAAATGAACTTTCTTTGATGACCTTGTCAGGTACACATGAAACCCAGGTGTCAGAAAGAGGAGAAGCAGATCTACACAAACATCTTGTTGACTGCAAGAAGAATCCAGGTCACATAAAGTTTGTACCTGTCAAGGATTTTAACTTCAATCACCTGCCTGAAGGTAACCATGACAACCTCCTAGTTGATTACATCAAAGCTGTAGCTGACCGCGGCGTAGCATACGTCGCAGACTTGCTCATGGAGAGTTCTTATACCCCTTTAATGCACTTTTTTTAGGGCGCCTACGTCGCCGACCTTTTTCAAAAGCCCAACTAACTTGTCCTTGTTTGATCAATACGAAATATTAAACTTTCTGAAATGCAGACAAAGTATTTTATAATAGGGTCTTTGTTTTTTGATGTCATAATTAACCATCATCAATTCCTCTTTTTACATTGTTCCTTTTTCCAAAATTAAAATATCAGCGAAAACAATGACTTGATATATTTTTTTTTACAGTGCATATTTAATTTGCACACCTTTTGATGCATTGGTGCAGTAATTTGGTGCGCTGCTTTCTAAAATTAGTATCTGTTGCACATGCAGATTTTTGTTGCCTCGCAGGGTCCGACCACGAAGAGAATTATATATATAGATTTTCATCATTTACATTTTGACTTGATACAAACTGGTATCAAATGGACAATATTTTAATAAAGCTTGACCACTACCACATTTAATTCCACCACCTCACTACCATTGTCAGCACCCTCAACAACAAAGTCGGCACCCCTTCCATCAGAGTCGGATCCCTTACCCTTAATTTACCCATTTCAGTTACTTTTAACCTGTTAATCTATATATATATATATATATATGTATATATATAAATCAAAGTGTGTATGTACGTATGTATGTATGTATGTATGTATGTATGTATGTATGTATATATGTATGTATGTATGTATGCATGTCTTTTATAGCTGACTAAACCATTCATCCGATCGCCATGAAACTTTTGGAGACTTTTGAGTACGCTTTTGAGATAAATATATCCATTATAAAATTGATTGAAATAATCAGATGTTATTAACTTTTTATCTTGCACTAAATGGGCCCTGGGTCCCTTTATGTCCATTTTTGCTTATGTGAGCTATATAAAAATTAGTTTACGCGCTAGTTACTGAATAAATGAATGGATCTTAACCAAATTTTGTATACAAAACCTTGGAAGCCCATATTCAAATCACAAAGGGCACTCAGCATATAATGTTGTTTTCGTCGGGGCTGGGGGCCCCAAATTTCTTTTTAAAAATATTTTAAATATATTATTTCCCATTCTTTTTTAACGATCTTTGTATATAAAAATTTTAAAAGTTTAAATATATATTACTATTGCGCACTGAACTCCTAATGTCCTTTCTCTCGGGGTTTGGGGCCCCAAATGCCTTTTTTTACTCAACGTTTTATATTTTATTTACCGTTCAATTTTTTTAAGATCTTCAGAAATATAAATAAATGTATGCATTATGAAATTGATTGAAATGAAAATAGGTTTAAAGAATAATCTTTTACATTGAATTGGCTAACAGTTTTGCTAACATGAGATATATAAAAGTTAGTTTATGCGTTAGCTACGGAGTAAATGGATGGATTTTAACCAAAAATTTCTATACAAATATTTGGTAGCCCAAATTACAATACTAAAGGGCACTGAACTTTTATTGTTTATTTATCCGGGGCCCTTTAACTTCTATTTTTCATATATTTTAAGATGCTATTTCCCATTCTATTCTTAAAGATCTTGAGAAATATATACTAGATGAACTTGAACTAAAATGAACAGCATTTTAAAATGTACATTATACTCCGAATGGGCCGGGGGGCCCAAATGTCTTTTTTGGTTTTCTATAAGATATTATTTCCAATTCAGTTTTAACGATCTTTAGAAACTATCCATGATGAATCTGAATATAAATAAATAGGTTTTTGAAATGTACCTCTTGATCCGAATGATCCCCGCGGCCCCTTAATGTATTTTTCCTTATATTAGCTATATAAAATTAGTTTAATTGTTAGATAATGAGAAAATAACTGGATTTTGATCAAACGTCGTATATAGAAAGTTAAGAGCCTATATTAAATTACTATTGGGCATTGAGGTCATTATGTCCATCTCCACTTGGGTGGGGATTCTATCTGTCTTTTTGTCTAAAAAATTAATATTGTATTCCCCATTCAATTTTACAAAATATTAAGAAATAAAGATAAATATATTTATTATTAAATTGATATAAATGAACGCATTTTCGAACGTCATATGTTGAACTGATTGGCCCGGGACCCTTCATATTATATATATATATATATCAAAGTATGTCTGTGTGTGTGTGTGTGTGTGTACATGTCCTTTGTAGCTGACTAAACCATTCATCCGATCGTCATAAAACTTTTCTAAACTGTTGACTATGCTCCCGGGATGGTAACTGGCTACTTTATTTTTTTCGAAATTTAACACTCATGGGGCGCCGGGAGCCCATAATGTCATGTTTTCCTATATGAGCTATA
>CALYLW010002616.1:0-38948 GCA_944989445.1 Ampullaceana balthica | reverse complement strand
TATATATATATATATATATATATATATATATATATATTAGGGCTGCGGAAATTAATGATTAATTTCTCGATTAATCGTTAAAAATTTAACGATTAATTATTGTTTTAACCATTAATCTACCGACCACTTATAAATGTACTGGAAATAAAAAGTAAAATATTTCAGCCAAAAAATATAAACTAATTTCCAGACGATTACACGAACATTTTAAACTATTAACTGACGTGAATGTTCAAAATGTTTTTAAAGGTTATTGTGTCCATTGAGAGAGATAGTTAGCCTACCATGCAATGTTGGCTCTAAGTCTAAGCTTCTTTGGTCCGTGTGCAAAGTTTAAAAAAAAACCTCGTGTGCAAAGTTGCACAACGTCCATTTTTTGCCCAATATTTTACAAAATTTGCTGCGTGGTGATTCTAAACTCCTGCGTGGCGTTGGTCAAATATCTGCGCAGCAGCGCTGCTTAAATGGAACATTGCTACCATGGATCTAACACTTCGCTTACATATCACCTGCATACCAAAATCAACTACAGTATCGGAAAATTGAGCTGAGACAATCTACAGCTATGTAAACGATTGTTCAGCTCGACTGGTTATATTGTCAATAAGACCCGCTCATCACTTAAACCAAATAATGTCCATACACGTGTCTGTTTGCGTTGTTGGTTAAAAGATGTCATATAAAGAAGACATTCCAGTGTTATTTCAATTTTCGACAAGTATTTTAATAAATGCTACTTATGACACCATTAATTTCAATGTCTACCTTAATCGAAATTAACTATTAATGTATCGTTAATTTTTCCAAAGTTAACGATTAAATATAAATTAATCGTTAACAGCCCTAATATATATATATATATATATATATATATCGCCATATACAAAGCGATTGACAATTTTACATTGATAAATTTAAAAAAAAATGTTTTTAGCTCAGGGGGACAACGAAAAATGGTTTGAATAATAACAATAATTTGATAATTTATATGGCACGATTACCCAGCAAGCAGTTAAGATCAAAGCTCTTCATATAATTGTAATAAAACAAGGACACTTACAGATGCATTTATTAAAAACATTGATATTTTAACTTCAACCTATAACATTAGAGTACACATAAGCTTCTGTATTATGCAAAGAAATGTTTGATGGTTAATGTTAAATTAATTTATAACGTACATTTTAAAATATTTTAAAGCTTGAAACGAAAGTGCAAGTTGTATAAAAAATTGTAGATCAGAATTATTTAAAATATATATATATATATATATTAAGAAAATGATTTATTTATTTCCAATTAAAGGCAAAATATTTGCAATATATATATATATATCGCTTGCCAACAGTGATTAGTTGACCCCAGCTAATCACTGTTGGCAAGCGTGGTGGGATCAAAAGAAAAAAGGGGGGGGGGCTGGGAGTGGGTGGCAACAAACCTCTAGCGTTAACTTGCCGTTCACTTGCATTGTTCCTTCACAGAAAACGTGAGATTCGTAATGTACTGGTTATCGCGTCCACCTCATACGCGGAAGGTCCTGGATACTTGGATTATTTCATTAAATATTACTAGTACTATAATTCTTTTTTAAACTATTTTTTTAATATTTTATTTTTATTTTTTTTAAATCATTTGTTGTTGTTGTGGTAGTTATGAGATATTCAATTGTTTTAAAGTTAAAAACTATTCAGATCTATCATTAATTTATTAAAAATCTTTCATTGCTCATAGTATCAGTGACGTTATGTTTTCATAATTTCACCTAATTCAGAGAACTTTTTAACCCTCTATCAGATGAAGGGAATAACTAATAAAGTTACACAAAATTTACAAAGCCATAACTTACCTTAAGGTCTTCATATCGAAAGTGATCTCTTCAATTAACAGTTTTCAAAAATAATAGATTATTTTCAAATTTATTTAAAATATATAATTATGTTTTTTTTTGTTTTTTTAAAAAAATTTTTAATATACCAAGTAAAAAAAAATTTTTTTCTAAAATCGTTATAATTGTATAAATTTAGAATTTGGTGAATTGTTATGGAAATCAAGGTTTTTACTTATATTTACTAAAAATATAAAAAAAGAACATCTTTTAAAAATATTTTAATATATATATATATATATATATATATATTATATATATATATATATATATATATATATATATATCTAATATATAAAGCTCAAATGTTTGTATGTTTGTATGTTTGTATGTTTGTATGTTTGTATGTTTCACTTTTCGACTTTCTGTTAGACAATCACGGAAAAACCAAATGACGGACGGGGACCAAATTTGGCAGGACGGTTCCTTTTACCCTGAAGGTGGTTTTAAGTTAGTTTTTGTAATTGTCCCTTTTGCCCGAATGACGTAAATTAAATAATCAGAAAATGCAGAGACAAAGAATAAAAAATGTAACCTCATTTCTGTATTGAACAAATTTACGCGGACGTTCAAATGCCGTTCAAAGCGAGTTACTTTTGGTGACGTTTTTTTTTCCCTAATGCCAATACTTTATTTTCAGCCGTGCGCATTTGAAAAAATATTATAATGTCTAATTACGGTGCGCACATTTTCGTGTACGCTTCATAATTTGAGCTGTGTAGTACAAAGAATTGTCATTTTCTTTACTGTTACTTTCTATATATTAGATAGACACGTAAACATATTTAATTACAACTGCCACACGATGCATTAGATTTAATTGTTTACACGTTTAAATTTCATTGCGAATTTGTTTTAATTATTTTCTGTTCCATAACTCGACATTTAATGAAAAACCTATTTATGTAATATTTTTTTCAAGGCTTCATTTTTAGCGGTGCACGTTTTAAAATCTTTTATCGCCTGATTGCTGTGCGCACATTTTCGTGTACGCATCTTAAATTTAGCTGTGTCCTATTAATATAACATTTATATTTTGTTTGTCTTTTACATAATCTGTCGTCTTTTACATAACCTATACACTTATACTATTTAAACTTAGGCTACCGGACTTATTAACATAAGTAGATTAAACTAAATAAAATGATCCTGAAAACGCTTAATTATTTTGTATTGCGAATTGAATATGCTATGTTCATTCCTTTGATGATGGATTAACATAGGCCATTTTTAAAATCGATTATTGTGATGGTTTCACATGCATTTTTAACATAAAATTGATTTGTTTTGTTTGTTTTTTTAAAATTAGGAATTTCTTTATTTATCTTTATTATCTTTATCTTATAGACGCTGTTGCAAATATTGTATTAATTACAAATGTGTTACATTGCAGTGTCGTAAATATATAAGAGCTTTTTTCAGAGATCTTTTGGAAAAATGTCAACAAAGCAGTGGCCTTTTTTTAATGGATACAAACAAACAAACATAAAAATATCAACTGAGCTTTATATATTAGATATGCGTTTAAATTATTTTATTTCAATTATTTTCACGATGCATTGTATTAATATTTTACATGCAATGAATAAAATTGGGATTTTTTAAAATTTAATTCATAACTCGACATTTAATTAAAAACCATAGATGTAGCGAGTTTATTTTATGTTGAAAGTGATGGCCTATGTCAAATAAACGTACACTTTAAAACTGTTTACTTAAGCTTTATATACACTATACATTATAAACTTTCGCTACCGAACGTATTAACAAAAGTTGACTAAATTTAATGAAGTGATCCTGAAAACGCTTAATTAATATGAATTGCGAATTGAATATGTTTTTATGTTCATTACTTTGTATTCAGAATAGCATAGGCCATTTCTAAAATTTCCTTTTAATCATTTTTAAGATGCACTTATGAACAGACGGTTGAATCTTTTTTTTTAAAATGTATTTTATTTTTCAGATATAAAATCTGGTGTGTGTGTGTGCATTGAATATAATTTACAAAATATGATGCTTATCCGAAATAGGGAACACAAAAAAAAGATTCCTTTTTGAAATTATACACATTGCTTATAAACCGTAAATATAAATCGTAAAATATAGAGACATAAAAATGTTAAATATTATTTCCCTGTTTAGACAATTATGAATACATCAAAATGAAGAGTTATTTTGGTCCAGTACATCTACTTTATAACAAGACTTTATTTTATGCGGCCAGCTTTATATATGTCTAAATATGGTGTGCACATTTTTTTATATCATTTTAATACGACCGTTTTTTTTTAAAAATAGTATTTTAGAAAGTACATTTATAATTTTGTTTATTTGCGCTATGAGCCAATTAGCTTTTGCCTTTTAAAGGGATAGTGCCACATGTTCTTTATCTCATAGACGTGGTTACAATTGTTATATAACTTACTATTGTGATACGATGCAGTTTCGTAATTATACATTAAATTTTTGAGTGACGAGGGTGGTAGAGCTCTTTCGGAAAACCTATAAGTTATGTTAATTTTGTACAAGTGGGAATGAAATTGTAAATTTTTTTTACTTTATATATTGCCCAGAATGGGCCCTGGGACCCTAAATGTCGTTTTTATCTTATATGAGCTATATAAAAAAATAGTTTCTACGTTAGCTACTTAGTAAATGAATAGATCATCACCAAACTTTGCATACAAAAACTTGGTAGCCTATATTAAAATCCTATAGACAGTGAACTTCTAATGCCAATATCTTCGGGGCCGGGGCCCCAAATATCTTTTTTCGTATATTTTTAAAATATTTTTCCTATTTACTTTTTAAAGAGCTAGAGAAATATAGCCACAATAAAAATGAACTAAAATGAACAGGTTTTTGAAATTGACCTCTTGCACCGAATGGGCCAGGGCCCCTTAATGCTATTTTCCCCCTATTGTAGGTATATAAAAAGTAGTTTAAGAGTTAGATATAATTATGAATACATCAAAATGAAGAGTTATTTTGGTCCAGTACATCTACTTTATAACAAGACTTTATTTTATGCGGCCAGCTTTATATATGTCTAAATATGGTGTGCACACTTTTTTTATATCATTTTAATACGACCGTTTTTTTTAAAAAATAGTATTTTAGAAAGTACATTTATAATTTTGTTTATTTGCGCTATGAGCCAATTAGCTTTTGCCTTTTAAAGGGATAGTGCCACATGTTATGTGTCCTTATTTGTCAAGATTGGTAATGACTGAATAGTGAATAAAATCTTAAACGTTTAAGAAATGAGTACAATGGCAATAAAAAAACTATAATATCACTCATTTTGGGGCCGGGGCCCTTAATATCGTTTCTTCTTTTGTACGCTATTTAATGATTAATTTATTTATCCGTTTGCTATGAAACTTTGATTTTTTTTTCACACTTCCACGAAGATTTCTTCAGGATTATTTTTAAACATACCACTCATTGTTTTCTTTAAATTAACTCAAGATCCAGACAACCAAATAACGTGAAATTTGGTACACGTACACAAAATTATACCGGAAGGGTTATTAAACAGGTTTCGTTCCATATATATAAGATACTGGGGGCCGGGGGCCCAAAATGTAGTTTTTCCTTATATGAGCTATATAAAATAAAAATTATTGAAAATTAAGACGTAAAATAATGACGCAAAATAATAAACATTTTGGTGTCGAGATTAACAAGAAGGCAACTGTCGCCATAAAATATTTGTTTTGCTATTGTTGTTGATTTGTTGTTGTTGCTTTTGTTGTTGCTTTTGTTGTTGTAGTTGTTGTTTTGTTGTTGCTGCTTTGTTGTTGTTGCTGTTGTTGTTGTTGTTTTGTTGTTGTTTTGTTGTTGATGTTTTTGTTGTTGTTTTGTTTTTGTTGTTTTTGCTGTTGTTTTTTTTTGTGGTTGTTTTTGTTGTTGTTGCTGTTGTTGTTTCTGTTGTTGTTGCTTTTGCTGTTGTTGCTTTTGTGTTGTTTTTGCTGTTGTTGTTGTTGTCCACATCCCTTGCCCTGCGACGACAATGCCCTTCATGTTGTTGTTGCTTTGTTGTTGTTGCTGTTGTAGTTGGTTTTGTTGTTGTTGCTTTGTTGTTGTTGCTGTTGTTGTTGTTTTGTTGTTGTTTTGTTGTTAATTTTGTTGTTTTTGTTGTTGTTTTGTTTTTGTTGTTTTGTTGCTGTTGCTGTTTCTGTTGTTGTTTTTGTCGTTGTTGCTGTTGTTGTTGCTGTTGTTGTTGTAGTTGTTGTTTTGTTGTTGTTGCTTTGTTGTTGTTGCTGTTGTTGTTGTAGTTGTTGTTTGTTGTTGTTTTGTTTTTGTTGTTTGATTTTGTTGTTTTGTTGCTGTTGTTGTTTTTGTTGTTGTTGCTGTTGTTGTTAAACCCGGGCATAGCCGGGTACTTGCCCCTAGTCTATACATATAAGACGCATTTGTTGTCTGTCTGTCTGTCTGTTCCCTAATAACTCAAGATCCAGACAACCAAATAACGTGAAATTTGGTACACGTACACAAAATTATACCGGAAAGGTTATTAAACAGGTTTCGTTCCATATATATAAGATACTGGGGCCCGGGGGCCCAAAATGTAGTTTTTCCCTATATGAGCTATATAAAATAAAAATTATTGAAAATTAAGACGAAAAATAATGACGCAAATAAATAAACATTTTGGTGTCGAGATTAACAAGAAAGCGATTATCGCCATAAAATAATTTTTTTTGTTGTTGTTGCTTTTGTTGTTGTAGTTGTTGTTTTGTTGTTGTTGCTTTGTTGTTGTTGCTGTTGTTGTTGTAGTTGTTGTTTTGTTGTTGTTTTGTTGTTGATGTTTTTGTTGTTGTTTTGTTTTTGTTGTTGTTGCTGTTGTTGTTTTTGTTGTTGTTGCTGTTGTTGTTGCTGTTGCTGCTTTTGTGTTGTTTTTGCTGTTGTTGTTGTTGTCCACATCCCTTGCCCTGCGACGACAATGTCCTTCATTTTGTTGTTGCTTTGTTGTTGTTGCTGTTGTATTTGTTGTTTTGTTGTTGTTGCTTTGTTGTTGTTGCTGTTGTTGTTGTAGTTGTTGTTTTGTTGTTGTTGTTGTAGTTGTTGTTTTGTTGTTGTTTTGTTTTTGTTTTGTTGTTGTTTTTGTTGTTGTTTTGTTTTTGTTGTTTTGTTGTTGTTTTTGTTGTTTTTGTTGTTGTTTTGTTTTTGTTGTTTTGTTGTTTTGTGGTTTTTGTTGTTTTTGTTGTTGTTTTGTTTTTGTTGTTTTGTTGTTGTTTTTGTTGTTTTTGTTTTGTTGCTGTTGTTGTTAAACCCGGGCGTGAGCCGGGTACTTGCCCCTAGTATATATATATATATGTGTAAATAAAACTTGAAATGTATTTTAACACAACTAGAATATGAACAGTCTACAATAAACTCTTAATATTTATAATGGTAAATTAATTTATTTTTGAAAACAAAACATTCTATTTTTTAATATGAAAATAGAAATAAATACTATCTTAACAAAAAAGAATTTCTTTACACGTTTCTATTTCAAATATATAACAATATAATTACACAATTTATTTAAACAAATATGCATAAAACCTCCAAATGAAATATGCCTCATTTACGTCATTCAGCGTTTGACTAGCATATCAAGAGTAAATTGACTTTAGAGACCTCAGCCTATCTAATTAAATTGCAAAATCCCGTATGATCACCTGCATGTTTACAACTTAGGCAACAAGAGTGATTAATCAATAAATAAATTATGAAGGACCATATGAAATTATATTTTATATTATTATCTTCATATCCACTTCTTCTTGACCATGTAGCCAAAATCAATTTCTGCTTACAATTGGTTTTAATTGCATTCGCGTATCTTGAAAAACGTATACTCTTCATATACAATAATCAAAATTACACTCTGTTTGTATAAAAAAGGGGGGTGTGGAGAAGTTAAAAATATAACTTCTCAACTAAATATGGGAAGCCTTAAAGAATAGCTTTCATTTTAAAAAAAAACAAAACACATTAGATATGTGATTCAGACTGTGATTAGGGTTTGTTTTTTTTTGTTAAAAGAACGCTATTAAACGAAAGTGTAACACAATGATTTTAATGTAGCTAAAATGTTTTGTTTGTATTAAAAAAACAATAAGCAAACAAAAAACACAATTGTTTTTGAAGCGTAACAATACATTCATCCCACCCCCACACAAATGATTAGGGATATATATTGATACATGTTTTAATTTTTATTTGTACAAGATAGCATAGTTTGTCTAGTTCCTTGGCTCTCTTTACTTAACTTGAATTGTTAATTTATTATTTTTTGTTAATTCTTTATTTATTTATATTTTTTTTTGGGTAGATTTTTTTTTCAAAATTATTCTTATGGCTGAATCTTAGTTGAATACTTGAGTGTAATTTCACCTCAGTCATAATATTGTAACTAAATGGTAAAATTTAAATCGTCAAATAAAAGAAATACGTATACACGTTTTTGCATACTTTCACTCCTACAATATAACATTTTAGGAAAGTACTCTTACGCATTGAAGCGCTTGCATAATTCTAATACAAACACACACACACATACACATATTTAAAAAAAATAATGAAGTTGTTGAATTTGAACATATTAATTGTTTGCAATTTAAGCAAGAAGAAAAAAACTTTAATTTTAAAAGAGACTATTTTAAATAAATAATTTATCAAAAACAGCAAAAAACATTGATTGGCATTTTATTAACACATTTACATAAAATAAATAAATATAATGTATATAATATACAAAAATATCCTTCTATTTTAGTCAAAATTTACAATTAAGAAATCTAAGAAATGCTTTCTTATTTTAATTTGTGCATTGGAATCATGGTAACTTTTAAAGTAACATTTCGTCTTTTATTGGAAAAAATGTATTTTAATGAACCAAATGACGGGTTTGTGATAACAAATTTAGTAGATTCAGATATTTGATTTCTTTTAATTTATATTCGCTGGATTTAAAGTCGAAAGTTGACTTATTATCATTAGCAAATTCAAATATAGCGCTTAACAATCTTTTTTAAAAAATTTTTTTTTATTGTTATTTTTATTTTTTTAAATTTTTACATCCATTCCATATTCAACAATAATAAATGGCCCTATCACCTTGTGACCATTGCGTGATTCAAAGTTAAGCTCAAATAAAATTTCTTACATTTAAATTAACATGCGCCTCTTATTAATAAGAAACGTAACAATTGCAGTATAATAATTAAATGCATCTAAACGAAGGGAACCGCTGCCTATTGTGTGTGTGTTATTAGGAGTAATAATACATGAGAAATTCGTATGGAATCCCCATATCAATGAAGTAATTTAAAAAAAAACAACTTAAGCTTCATAAAAAAAAGAAATTTTTACAGAGAATATAAAAATAAAATCTATCTCACTTTGGTAATACATGTACTATGACATGCATCTTCTATATGGAACCCGTATATCAAAGAAAATATTGATAAACTAGAAAAAATTAAAAATAAGCTGCCAGATTCATTACTTGAGAATATTAAAAACTGACTAGCATAGCACCATTAGTTAAAACATTAAACATTGAAACACTAGAGCATAGAAGAAAAAAGATCAAAGTAGTAATAATACATAGCTAAATTACTTCTTATCGGAAATACAACACACAGAAAACTTAATACAACCCTAAAATAGTCATATGGATAAAAAAAACCTTTTGGTCATTCTGTCCGGATTTCGAACATGTAATGGGTTACCTGAAGAAACTAGGAAAATCAACATTATATCAACATCTAAAACTCTATTAAGTAAGCAGGACTAGACACAAACCCTGGATAAGCGGAGGACGTAATAATCTTCTGTATACAAGGAGAGTATGTAACAGATAAGATAATGTTAACAATTATGTCTTGTTAAAATAAAAAATCGACTATTGAAGATGTGTTGTGGCAACGTGTAGGGCACTTCTAAACTAATGCATATCTACTTTTAATTTGAGGTTTGTTCCTTGTTTAAGAATGCTTTGAACAATCTCTATGTGAGCATTTTGTGCTTCTACAGAAATTGAACTTTCTCTTTCTGTTGATTTTATATTCATTTTCAAACAATTTTTTTTATCTATATCTTCTCCAATCGCTTCATCTGCCACTGCAGAGCCAGTGAAACGCTTTCCAATCTTCAAACTATCTTCTTCCTCCTCAACAAGAGGAACTTTACCAACAACTGTTTTACAATGATTTGACTCCAACTGTGCTTCAACCATTTCACTTCCGTTGTCATTTAACTTCTGTCTTTGACTTGTATCTAAATTTTAAAGAAAGGAAATAATATTTAAAATGAATTTTAAACTTGCATTATTTTAAATAAACTACTTTTCCTGTAAGCTATTAACAAGACTTTTTTTTATTGATATTCAGAAAATAAAATTCAGAATTAAAATATTCACATTAATTTCTTTTAAAATATGTAATTTGCAATTAATCTGTGAAATATACGATATACCATGAAAAGAAAGAATTTGCACGCCATTGTCATTTATATCAAAATTAAATGAAATGTTCACTATTTACAATCTTTAGAAATTTGGTGTTGTTTTTAATATACAAATAACAATAAAAAAGTTTTAACGCCGGTTGTAATATCACAATCGTTATTTGCTGCGTCCAGCTTTTACATAAATTCCATATGGTTTGTGTAAGTTGTTAAGCTTTTGACTCATTAAAAAGTATATACAAAATAAGAAACTGTTTTAAAAATACAATTTAAAAACGTGATAATTCTTTTGTATCTCCTCACATAAACTAACTTGACAAAATCACATGTGTTAAAATATGTATTTTTAATTTTTTTCTAAAGAAAATGTTAAAATTATTACCACTACACCTATTTATTTTCTTTCTTCGAAAGCAAATATATATATACAAGGGGCAAGTACCCGGCTCCCGCCCGGGTTTAACAACAACAGCAACAAAACAAAAACAACAAAAACAACAACAACACAACGAAAACAAAACAACAATAAAAACAACAAAGCAACAAAAACAAAACAACAACAAAAACAACAAAAACAACAACAAAACAAAAACAAAACAACAACAAAAACAACAACAAAACAAAAACAAAACAACAACAAAACAACAACTACAACAACAACAACAAAACAACAACTACAACAACAACAGCAACAACAACAAAGCAACAACAACAAAACAACAAATACAACAGCAACAACAACAAAGCAACAACAACATGAAGGACATTGTCGTCGCAGGGCAAGGGATGTGGACAACAACAACAACAGCAAAAACAACACAAAAGCAACAACAGCAACAACAACAAAAACAACAACAGCAACAACAACAAAAACAAAACAACAACAAAAACATCAACAACAAAACAACAACAAAACAACAACTACAACAACAAAAGCAACAACAACAAAGCAACAACAACAACAAAAATTATTTTATGGCGATAATCGCCTTCTTGTTAATCTCGACACCAAAATGTTTATTAATTTGCGTCATTATTTTACGTCTTAATTTTCAATAATTTTTATTTTATATAGCTCATATAGGGAAAAACTACATTTTGGGCCCCCAGGCCCCAGTATCTTATATATATGGAACGAAACCCGTTTAATAACCTTTCCGGTATAATTTTGTGTACGTGTACCAAATTTCACGTTATTTGGTTGACTGGATCTTGAGTTATTAGGGAACAGACAGACAACAAATGCGGCTTATATATATAGAGATATATATATATAGATATATATATATACTAGGGGCAAGTACCCGGCTCCCGCCCGGGTTTAACAACAACAGCAACAAAACAAAAACAACAAAAACAACAACAAAACAACAAAAACAAAACAACAACAAAAACAACAAAAACAACAAAACAACAAAAACAAAACAATAACAAAAACAACAAAAACAACAACAAAACAACAAAAACAAAACAACAACAAAAACAACAACAAAACAAAAACAAAACAACAACAAAACAACAACTACAACAACAACAACAAAACAACAACTACAACAACAACAGCAACAACAACAAAGCAACAACAACAAAACAACAAATACAACAGCAACAACAACAAAGCAACAACAACATGAAGGACATTGTCGTCGCAGGGCAAGGGATGTGGACAACAACAACAACACCAAAAACAACACAAAAGCAACAACAGCAACAACAACAGCAACAACAACAAAAACAACAACAGCAACAACAACAAAAACAAAACAACAACAAAAACATCAACAACAAAACAACAACAAAATCAACAACTACAACAACAACAGCAACAACAACAAAGCAACAACAACAAAACAACAACTACAACAACAAAAGCAACAACAACAAAGCAACAACAACAAAAAAAATTATTTTATGGCGATAATCGCCTTCTTGTTAATCTCGACACCAAAATGTTTATTAATTTGCGTCATTATTTTACGTCTTAATTTTCAATAATTTTTATTTTATATAGCTCATATAGGGAAAAACTACATTTTGGGCCCCCGGGCCCCAGTATCTTATATATATGGAACGAAACCTGTTTAATAACCTTTCCGGTATAATTTTGTGTACGTGTACCAAATTTCACGTTATTTGGTTGTCTGGATCTTGAGTTATTAGGGAACAGACAGACAACAAATGCGGCTTATATATATAGAGACTAGGGGCAAGTACCCGGCTTCTCCCGGGTTTAAAATAAGGTTTTCTGTAGAAGCGTACACAACTAACTGTTTACTTGCATGCTATAAAATGGTACATTTAACAGTGTATGTGCTGCATGGCTTAATTTCAAGGATGTCACCATCCTCATCTTTCACAATAACAGTTTTGAGATCTTCAAATGAAATAGGTCCCCGAATATGGTGCAGCAGGAGGCGCATGTGAAATGCTTCTCTGTTGTGAGGATGCACAGTGTACACTCTTCCCAAGGCATTGTCTGTCACATATCTCGGGAAGTCTGCAAGAGGTATACCTTTTTTCGGATTTGCCAGACCTTTTGACTGGCATCCCAGCGAAAATGTCTAGGCACTTCAGAATACAGCAATGTTTTTGCAAGAGGATCTGTTTTGCAGAGATCAAAAAACGCTGTTAATGTAGTCTTTGTTGGAGTGTCTGTCAAATGTGCTGTTGGCTGTCCTGGTTTATAGTATACTCCTTGGCCTCCTTCAAGATGTACTGCCAAGTGAACAACTGTTGGATACCTTTGATGGATGGGAAAGTTAAGCAGGCGCCACACTGCCTCACTGCTACTAATGTATCGTCCTTGTTGATAATTAATTGGTAACCCCATCAAGCCTGTTCGGCATTTAATTTGCAACAGTAAACATGGCTGCATCACTTCCCTTGGTAACATAATTGCAAATCTACTTGATGCTTGTGTTTCTATGACGTACATAGGTCATTCCATTCTGTGCATATTCATGCATGTAACGGGGCCCTCCACTGAAGGATGAAGGCAGCACCACTAATTTGCCAAGATTTTCAGAAGTCACATTGTTGTCATTCCTTACTGCCTCTAATAGTACACCATAGTCCTCAGCTCTAAGTTTTGTTTGGTTGAGTCTGATGAAACGCAATCTCTCATTCTCAACCTTAGCATACATATCCACTATGTATTGCTGGAAAAGGCGCGGGCATCTGAGGAGTGTATTAAATTCGTTGACTCTTTGCATCATGCGATATGCATAGTAGTCATTGCTTGTGGCCTTGTTTACATCTTTTATGTTCAAATCATAGCCATCTTCTCCTCTAACAAATAGCAGAGGATACTGAAGTGGATCATATGACCTGTGAGTGTCTTGAATCCTTTGAAGTGGCATTTGTGAGCAACTTCTTGAATGCAGCACAATGTCTCTACGATCACCTAGCTCTCCAGCAATCATGATGCCATTTCACTAACAGATGGTGCATTGAATCTGCCTTTGTGTTCCTTTAATGGTGCTTTGCCGGAAATTTTGATTTTGTAGTCCACTTGAGTGTTATCCATAATCTCAGCAGCCATTTTAAATGACCTCACATAGCTGTTATGCTGATGCAGCATTCTTTGCAGTTTGAGGACAATGTTTCTGTCAACAGGACTGTCAAGCAAATCCAGTCGTCTTTGCACTTGCTCATCTTCTCCCAAGAAGTAAATCTGGAGATATTTGCTGTCTACAGCATTGACTGGATGAAGAGGTCCAGCATGGTGGTACACTTGGCCTTGGACCTTGAATGTTGGTGTCCACCCGTTATTCACGACAACATTAGACTTGAAGGAAGTCACGGCAAACATATTATTGAATAGTCTAATAAGTTTCACAAAGTCCTTTGATTGTGCAGTTTCACCATTCAACAGAATGCACAATGGTTCTGGTGGCTTTAGAATTGGGGGCAGTTTGACTTTACCACTGGAACATCACATGCCTGGAGTTTCTTTGCTCAGCTGTTTCAGCTGCTCTGGGAACTCTGTGGCGGACCTGATCTGCCTGGATTTTATATATTTTTTTTCGTATGTTATCATTGCGGGAGAGTACTCAACAACTTCCCAAAGTTTCATGCTCCTATTTACACGGGAAGTTGGATATTTAATGATTAGTCTGTTTTATATAGCTCATATTAGGAAAATACCTACATTTTTGCCCAAGGCCCCCTAGTGAGTAATAATTTTATATATTTTTTTCGCATGTTACCATCGCGCGAGGGTACTCAAAATCTTCCAAAAGTTTCATTCTTCTACTTACATGGTAATTTGGAGAATTATTGATGAGTCAGTTTGATATATGAAAAAAAACTACATTCAGGCCTCTGACCACCCAGTGAGTGATAATTTTTATTAATGTTTCGCCAGTTACCATTTTGGGAGGGTATATAACAACTTCACATAGTTTCATGCTTCTACCTACACAGGAAATAGGAGATTTAATGATGAGCCTGATTTATATAGCTCATTTAAGAAAAAACTACGTTTGGGCCCCCGCCCACCCCCCTACCCAGTTAGTGATAACTTTATACTTTTTTCGACTGTTACCATTGCGGGAGGGTACTCAACGACTTTCCAAATTTTCATGCTTCTACCTACTCGGGAATATGAGGAATTGGTGTTGATTCAGTTTTATATAGCCCATATAAGGAAAAACCGGTATTGGGGCACCCGGCCACCCATGAGTGGAAATGTTTACATTATTTTTCACCAATTATCGTCATAATAGTGTATTTGGCAAGTTCCCAAAAGTTTCATGCTTCTACCCTCACGGGAGGTTGGAGAATTAGTTTTGAGTCAGTTTTAAATATACGGAAAAAAAATACATTTTGGCCCCGCCCCCAGTAAGTGATAATTTATATAATTCATTTTTCTGTTGTATGGGGTTTATTTGTTTTAAATAAACATTTCGAAACGCAATGTTTGAGCTTAAAATGTGCCCTGCTGGTTTCGTTTAAGTTATGCAAAAAGTATAAACACAGTTGCTTAGCTACAGTGTTTATGCCACACAGGGATGGACGATATTATTGACTCCTACCCTCGCCGATAAAAGGAAAAAGCTTGATCGGACGACTGGATAAAATACATATAGAATATACAAAAAAGAAACAGTGTAAAGTAAAAAAATATGTAATTTGCAAACAAATTTTATAAAAATATATACGTAATCTTGTTAGAGGCATTAACAGACATAAAAATAAACCATTTCATAACATTTAGTTCACAACAAAAAACACACACACTCACTGATTCACACATGTGCACACAAATACTTAAACGCACACCCACAGCGGTATATTAACAATTAAAATAATAACTGCTCTTTTCACTTTGTTTCCTATTTACAAATTAATATGAACTCAAACTATGACGTCACATCACATTATTTTATGGCAATAAACGCCATCTTGTTAATCTCGACACCAAAATGTTTAATATTTTTACGTCTTAATTTTCAATAATTTTTATTTTATATAGCTCATATAGGGAAAAACTACATTTTGGGCCCCCAGCCCCCAGTATCTTATATATATGGAACGAAACCTGTTTAATAACCTTTCCGGTATAATTTTGTGTACGTGTACCAAATTTCACGTTATTTGGTTGTCTGGATCTTGAGTTATAAGGGAACAGACAGACGACGGACAGACAACAAATGCGTCTTATATATATAGATATATATATATATATATATATATATATATATATATATATATATATAAATATATCATGCAGAAACTTCCAGCTTTTAACACAGTTCATGGAATTAGATTTATAAAGAAATATATGAAATGCATAGTGTAATGATTATCGAACATATATTTATTTGAAATTAAAATTGTAAACCATGAAAATCAGAATGTCTTTATCTCCACTTAATAATACATCTGGATTTTTACGATAGTAAAATCCGAACACTAAACAAATTTGAAAGCAAAATTACTTATCTGATTCCACTTGTTTTAATTAAATTTCTATTTTTCTTCTTTAAATAAGGGGTTCTATACTTTTATGTGTTGAAATAATAATAATATTTACATTACAAATGAAAATTAACATTAACACAATTATCAATTTTTGTACAGCGTAAATACCTTCTTCAATCGGTAAGACTTGCACATGGCTTGCATAATGCACACCTTTAAAAAAAAATCAATGTGATATTAAATATTTCGATAAATATCCAAGGTCAAAACTAAGGGCATCAACAATGTATTAAAATGTTACATTTGGAAAAAATTAGAAGAGTATACAAGTACTTCACACTTAGCTTCGGTAATGGTAATAATGAAAATTTAGATTATACGATTGAATTCTTTTTTTAGTTAAACATATCCTTTTATCAAATATTAAGTCCTATATAATATAAATGGTTATATATTCAAGTAGAGACCTCTTTATAGATGTATACAATTATTTTTTTAATACAAATAGACACTTTTTATTACTATCATAGAGTTATAAACTAATAACAACTCCAAAAGTTCATACAATTATAAAAATTATCAAGGAATATGAATATTGAATTGAAAATGATTTATTATATCGTGATTTAAGATTAAATACAATTATACAAGAAACATTTTTAAATAAATAAATTAGTGCTGTACGAATTTTAATAATGTTTGTCATCGATACCAGTATATTTTGAAACTCATTAGCAAATTAAGTCTGATTACATAGAAAAAATTACTTACCTGTAATTTCTTGTTCATTTTCATTTATTTGATTGCAGCTTTCTTTGTCATCTGGAGAAAAAAAAAGATTCTTATATCGCACATTGTATTCGAAGCTGTGTTTAATGTTCATTCAGTCTTATATATATCTAGTTGTAAGATAAGAAAAAGCTAATATAACTGTAGTATGATAATTAAAAATAAAATAAAATAAATATAAAAATAAATTTACAAAAAACTTGGTGATTTTTAGGTAATAAATCCATATATATTAAATAACATAATTTGCACTCTGTCACGCAAGTAGTGTCTGTAAGTCCTGACGCTATGCGAGGTAACTCCCGATAAAAAATAAATAAAAATGTTGCTTTCGAGAATAAAAAAATGTTTTTAATATTATTATTATTTTTTTATTAAATATCCGTTTTTATGTATGTGTCCATGTCAATATTACGTACGTAATTATAAATTTAAGTTTCTATATTAATATATAATATTCGTTTTTTGGTTTATGAAATTTACAATTGGTTGTCGTTCGGTTGTCAAGTGTCGATGCGTTTTGGACTACAAAGACATTATTTATTAATGCAAATGGAATTTGTCAACGTATGCTTCAGTTTAGCTTTTGCTTTTCTTTTAAACACTTTGAGATTGCATATTTGTATGTTTAAAAAAATAACATATTAAAAAATCGGACTCCTCCCCACAATATTTTTTTTTGTATTGTTATTTACATGTAATATTTTAATGCGTATTAGACTAATTTTGAATAAAAAAATCTTTGCTTTTAATATAGAACTGGAAGGGGTGCTGACTTGACAATAATGAAAACGTTTATTAGAATTCCTAAAACGTTTATATTAAAGTTGATACTTTAATATTTTCTTTTATCCAGTGCTTAACTTTACTTCAAAGGTTTCATGCAAAATAAATAGTTCGTTGTTTTTGATATTTATAAATAGTTACAATTTTTTAATTACATGTTTTTGATAATGTAAAGGTAATAATGTATGGACCAATGGGCGCATAAACTGACAAGTCATGATAGATCTTGAAACGTTGCTGACTTGACAACAATAAAAACGTTTAGGTGAATTACTAACACGTTTATATTAAATTGTAAATATGATTAACAGTTGATAAGTTAATCTTTTATGTTATCCTGTGACAAACTTAGCTTACTACGTTTCATAAAAAATAAATAGCTATTAACATGTGTAAAATTACAGTTTATCTTTTACATGTGTTGATAATGTTGTGGTAATAATGTATGGACAAATGGACGAATAAACTGACAAGTCATTATCAACGATGAAGCTTAAACGTCTTCAATTCACAGATATGCGTGATGTGGATCACATTACAGTAACATAATTTATTTTTAACGCACTGTGCTGTATTATTGGTGCACTCAAATTGATGCGCACTATTCAATGCCGCAAGTTAACGTCCGGCTGACTCCTCAGCAATATTTGTTAATACGTCGAACTTCAAACGTCTTTGCCGCAGTATCACTTTATGCTGTGTGTAATTCACTATGCATTTACTATTATCATGATTATATCATTATTATTCATGCAAACTTATATAGCACGAAGCCTAAGCTTGGAGGTCTTCTCATAACACATATATTCGTATATATAATCAAAATAGATACTCTGCTATATCCGTTCGTAACGCTAGATTTTAGAAAGCCCCCCGCTAAAAAATAACCTTGAAAAATATATTTCAAAATAAAAAAAAACCAAAAAACCTACTATTTTCAAACGTCCGCATAAAATTGTTCATTATGGAAAAGAGATTTAATTTGTCTCTCTTGGTCTCTATATTTTCTGATTATTTACTATGCGGCTTTCAGGCCAAATGAACAATTACAAAAACTGAAATATATCCATTTTGAAAACTCCCGTCATTTTTGACGGGTAATACACTATAATATATATAATTTATATCAATTTGTAGAATAAGTGTTATATGAAAATCAGAGGTTACATTTTAAAAATTACAATCTAATCAAATAAATAATACATACATGTAAGAAAGAATGTATAACAAAATATTCTATTTAACGACTAAAATAGTGGTTTTCTATTCCATAATTTAAGCAAGCATTAACATTTTTCATAAACATAGATATTTAAGTTTTCATGACATCATGAGCGTTAGATTGTGACACGTAGGATTTTAAAACTAAATACTGACTAGTAATTTATTTAATTAAAATATTTATACAGAACCAATTTTTTATTTAATAAATGCTCATACCTTTTGAACATTTTGCTTGGTCAGATTTGCTGTTGATACAAGAAATAAGAATATATTTATATATGTAATATAGGATAATATATTCGTAATATGTATATGTGTGTGTGTGTGTGTGTATATATATATATATATATATATATATATATAATTTACTTGTTAGATACGTATTGCAAACTGATTTGAGGGGGAAAAACAAAAATATTCTTAATTAATTGACTTTTAGATTAATTATGAAATAAATATAGTTCATTGTGTTGATGTAATAGGCCTTTTCAACATAAGATATTAACATTGAAAAGTGGTTTTCTCGGAAGGAAAAGATAAAAAAAAGAATAGCTAAGAAAACAGAAACTATTCCTTAAAGGTTTGTTTTAAAATAAATGACAATTGATAAATACAACATCTTATAGTTCTTCCCTCACACCAACTAAACAGGTTTTTTTCACATGTTTATTTTTGGTTCTACTTCAAGCACGGCTGCTCAATTTCTTGAGACAGTCCCTGCATTTAAAGCATCCTTTATTTCTTGTTCGACGATTTCAAAGTCTTCCTTTTTAACTAAATTATCGATAACCTCTCTAGGCAGATTTAAGGTAATCAGTCCAACTTTTGCTTTGCACCCATACATGGCCTCACATGGTGACTGCTAAATGCCTCAGCGAAAAGAATTTTCATGAATGGAGAAACCGGGGAATTTCAGTCCAATGTGTGGATAAATTATAAAACATTAAATCAATATGAAAACCTCCTAAGTCAATTGGAAGCCATTAAGGTAACGAGAGCTTTACATTTATGGACACATTTTTTATAAAATCTAATCTCACCTTTTTCTTATTTTACGAAGACGATAAGCGATTCCTAGTCCTATTACGCTGACAATAATTGTTGCACAGGAAACTCCAACAATGACGTCAATCGTCTCGTTGCCTCCCTGGGGCGAGGTTTTTTCTTAAAATATACAAAATTAGATTTTTTAAAAATTTTTTTTAATTTACACTATTGATACTTTTTTAAAAAACAAATAGATCATTGTTCGAGAAACTTTTTGTCTGAGATAGCCATAAACTTCACATATTTTGAAAATTAATTGTGTGAGTGCGATACATAATGTTTGTTTAAAACTAAAAATTCAAGTTAATGTGTTCATTTTCTTGTAATTTCAACACTTAAAGTACAATAAATATGTCTCTGACTTCTTTTTAATAACATTGTTATGTTCTTTGTGTATGCAATTAATATGCATATCAAATGCGTCTGAATAAACATTTCTTTTTTTTTATAAACGAACATTTGGCTGAGAGACCGATGCAGCCATCAATAGAGCCACATCTGACTCACGAGGGAATGGTTTCCCGACCCCTGAAATAGATACTCGATTCTATTATTTAGACATTTTAAAGAAATTGTTAACTCCGTTCACTGAACATGGTGATTTACTTGCACCAAATTCTTGATATACTTATACTGCTAAATTTTACATCCGTCATCTGAACACATGTACTGATTATCATACAACATTTATATTATGGATTTTATGACCTAAAAAGTCAAAGAATTGATTTTATTGTAATTTAAATTTTGTTTGTTTGTTTCTTTGTTATTTTTTTTTAATTTAGAATCTAGTAAAAAAAAATAATTTAATTTGGCAAAAATTTATTTTATATTTCAAAATTTTAAATATACATATTAATTAATAAAATAATATGTTATTATCTATTTAAACAATCTTCTTTTGTTACTAAGACTAAGGTTATAAAATGAAAACATTGCTATGAGTCTCTTGCATTCATTACAAAAAAAAGACTGGACGGCAAAACTTCATCTTAGATGGGTATATTTGTATTTAGTATCATCATTACTGGAAGGCGTTTATTACAATAGAGAGAAGAAAAGTATCATTTTACTCCCCACATATTTAACGAGTAGACTGACACAGAAGCTCGCTTTAGATGGGTTGATGAACGTTGCTTATTGCGAAACAAACCTCTTTGTTGTCGATGTTTTCAGAACAGGCCTGCACGATCAGATGGGTTGGCTCGACCTAAATAGACTACTTATAGTAATTAAAATCGACCATCAGAAAATACCATAGATGCGAGTGTCGAGATGGCCATCGGCTCTTAGGGGTGTTGAGAGGTTTACGGGTGAATGTTTTTAAAACGAAGTACCCGACCGCACAGCTGCCAAATTGTATTAATGAAGAGCGTTAATCAGAAAACATATTCCGCACCGAACACTTAAAATTTACAAATGCTGAGCTGCCCTAAGCACAATAATTTGACTCTGCAAAATTGAAAACAGACTAAAATAAAATATAGTGCTTTTAAATCTTTTCATATAAATGAAGAAAATAATCTACTGTATCGTGAAATGTTCAATGGCCCACATTTCGTTCTTCTCAAGCTGCACACATTGGTAGAATGCTCTTTAAAAAGAATGTTCCATTTAAATTTAACGTAAAACCTGCTAGTGAAACAAGATGAAGTTCAAAACATCAATACCGATTATATCAATGAAATTATTGAAGTCTTGGAGTGTTGCCCTTAAGCTGCGGGGCTACGCAGATATATAACCGATGCCGTGAAGTAGTCTAGAATTACAGCACTGCAAATTTAGAAAAATATTGCACAATAAAGCAAGGGTTACACAGAATATGTGTTGCCTTGCATAAATGCATATTGTTTTTTCTTATTGATGCAGATTTTGAATCCTATACTAACTGAAGTGATTGATGACGAGATGTACCTGAATATTTGTATGCTGGAATATGCTAACTTGAGAGAAATTATCGTTGCGTTCTCTCTACCCATATTAGAGGACCACGAAAGGAAGAACTTTCCGGAATTTGGGACAGTTGCATTGAAAACCCCGTGGCTTATTAGTTAAAATTGAATTCCAAAACAAATTTGTTCACTTAACTTTATAACTTAAGTCGTGTAATACTAAGATCCTCTTGATAAGTAGGGCACGCGAAGCCAGAAACTAACAGTCCCGACGAGGAACGTCGAAGTCCCGCTAGGGTTAGCTAGGCAAGTAAGAAGATGATTACAGTCGCTACATGGATCGTTGACGGGGCACTCGTGGTGGAGAATGCCCCCGTCGATGATGAAAACCATTGTACCCGTTAAGGTTCGGGTCATCCGAAGCGACCGTTTCTTCCCCCTTTCCAGCTATATCAGTGAACGGCACTGTTTAAGACCAGGTGGGCCAGTACAATTCTATAAAAAGTGCCGCGATGACATTTGGTCGGACACTAGCTCTGAGGAGACTTACTCATTGGGGATGCCCTAATCCAACATTCAGTTGTTGGTTACTGTGGTTGCCCGCACCCCCATTGGCTGTTGACGATGATGTTCCCCACTGCTTTGTGGCAGTCCTCGTAAATAAGACCCGTATTCTGCGATGTGGTGGCACCGTAGCTACGGCGGGTCGAAATAGGAAAATTCCACATCCACCCTTCGGGGTGGAAACTCCCTTGAGAGGTAGACTAGATCGACTTTGTGCGGCTGCCATCTGCCCAGACAGCCCCTTCTTATAGGGGACCGTCTCGGGGGTGTCCCCGTCGGCTCACTCTCCTCGGGAGAAAGTTGCCGGGGAATTCCCCGAGGGATTCTATACGAGTCTTAGTGACTCAGGGCCTTTTGACGCCATCTCATATGCATGTAACACATAATTCTCGTCGTCTGTATGTATGTATGTATGTATGTATGTTTTTATGTATGTATGTATGTATGTATGTATGTATGTATGTATGTATGTATGTATGTATGTATGTATGTATGTATGTATGGATGGATGGATGGATGGATGTATGGATGTAACGCTACTAATTTTAGAAAGCAGCTCACGAAATTACTGCACCAAAAATAACTCTTTTCGAACGTTCTGCATAAAATTGTTCATTAGGAAAATAAATGAATAAAATAAAAATAAATAAAACCAATTAAAGTTCTGTATTACATTATTTTTAATTATGATGTGAATTTTTTCAAAATAAATAGATTTCAGCTGAAATGTATTTATTTTCAAAACTGCCGTCATTTTTTACGGGTAATTCTCTTATGGGAATAATAGCCTTATGTATTATTACTGCCTAGCTACTCGTTCGTCTTTCCTCTTATGTTTCCTCTACCTTTTATTGATTATTATATCCATATAACACTGTTTATTTAACTGTTTTTTAACAAATTTAAAAAAAAATCATTGAAATAAATAAGGCATGCACACTTACCATAGCTGATTAAAATTGAAGCGAAACTAAAACTCTACTTACCAAATATATTTTGAAACACCCGTCTGTCTGTGTGAATATCCATTAACTTAGATTGAAGTTTGGCAATGACAATCATATTTGATGTAGTTATATTTTTCATTTTATATTCACAAATCCACACATTTGTAGATTCTTTATTTGTTGAACATTCTGTAAGTTTGACTGAATAAATTTTATCCTAAAAAGAAAATAAAAAAATCATGTTGAATTATATTTGTGTTATTTTGTGCATATATACTTTTTAAAATTAACAATAACAATTATTTTCTAAATAACATTGTGTTTAAAAAAATTAGTAATTGTAATAGTCATTTGTGGACGCTTTTTTAAAACGTAATTTGACAATCCGCATATGACCGAGACCTTTATAATTATCATTGATAGTGTAAATTTTAGGCATATGAAAATTAAATTAAAAAATTCAGTCATGAATCGTACAACAAAATTCAAGAAATAAAATCACATGCATATAATAAATCATTATTTTGCTTTTACTGACTTTTTCATTTAACACTCAGCATTACATCAAATTAATTACAATTTAACTTATGTATTATAGGTAATAAACATATTCAATTACTAAACAAGTGCACAAAACAACAATAACATTTGCAATTTTAAATACTAATAAACAGACTTAAATACACAATTTAAATACAAGGAGCAATGCATTATAACCAACACAAAAACGAAGTGTTAAGAAGATTTACTTAGGAAAACGGAATGTATCTAAATCATAACTAACTAATCTACTCTAAATAATCGATTTATTTGATGAGAAATTATTGTTTTCATGGCTTTTTAATTTCAGTTTTGACTAATTAAATACAACAAATGTGCATCATAATAATAATTTTTATGGAATTGAAAATGTTTGAAACAAGGCTAAGGAAAGTTATTTTCATGCTTTCAGGTTTTCTATTAAAGAAAATATAACATTTATATTACAAATGGGACATGCATTTAATAATTTACTTTTTCGTCATTAATTTTTTAGTGTATTTTTATTTACTCCAAAATTTTTAACTTAGAAAAAAATTATGACATTAATTAATATAAATTCGAAAAGGGATTAAACTTTATTTGTTGTCTTTACTCACTTCTTTTGGTTGCTGTTTGTCATTAAACAGTTCAGTTACAGAAAATGTCACATAATACGAGTTGATTTCCGACGAGTTTTGGTAGTCACATTTGACAGTACTTTTAACAACGATGTTTTTTGTGCATATGCCTTTTTCACATTCTTCTCCAGAGCCATCCCACTCCGGTTGATGCAGTTGTATAATTTGGCTGAAAGTTAACGCTGTTTAGAAAATAATAAAAATCGAATTACAAAAAAATATTACGCCTTAAATCAACTTTAAAATGATAACTTGAAAATCTATATAAATATAACTATACTATATTTTTTGTAATTTACTTTTTACATCATAAGCTCAAAAACATTAAAATTATGTTATTTGTTATGTATTTTAAAAAAACTGCATTAACAAATATATAACTTTATGAGTCTTACATGAGACAACAACATTTTTAAACTATTTGCTTAACAACTGAAAACAATTCTAAAGGCACTGGTATTTTGAGCAAACGAATTTTTATGTTTTAAATCGTAAACGTACATAACACACCTTATTTTAGAAAATAATTAAGTTTTTTGGAAATAATTTGTATCGAATTATGTTTAATGTAAAACAATCATTTATTCATTACATAATTTAATTTTAAAAAGTACTGAACGTTTTAAAAAGATTGTCTTACAGAAGAATGTGAACAGCAGAAGACATCTTAGCAGATTGTGAAACTCCATTTTAGTCTGAATACCTGTAATGTTTAAAGAAAATGTATTACCTAAGACAGAAGTGTCCAAATGTTTTGCAAATAGGGAAATATTTCATGAAGTAGAAATTATTTGGTCCCGTTGTTCAACATGAATCTTCCTCAATTCGGGCTATCAATATTGTTGAAAAAGCTGGTCGAGTACCCGTCCACTTGGTAAAGTTATACAGTATTCTTTATGTTATTTCATTTAAAATGTACTCAATATCCTACATGTGGATGAAAGTCAGTAGCCTCGACGAGCCTAGTGCTCTTAATGGGTCTTCCTGGAAGACACTCCCAGCTATCTGGCCCCTCCCCCCAAGGGGACGTAACAGCTGGGAACCCCCCCCCCGAACCTCGCTTCTGAAGCGGCCACCAGGGCATCCAGGACAGAATGTCGAAAATGCCTTCCACTAAATTGACCTCACATTGGTGGTTGTAATTCCCTACATCGACCCGCTACCACTTTGGTGCCATCCCGGCAAAGCACACGAGTCTCAATGGTTAGGACCGCCGCTAAGCAGGGGATCCTCAATGACCTAGGGTTTGACCTCCACTGGAAGGTTTCCTCAGAGCTGGTGTCCGCTGCGTTCTTCGCAGTTCCTTTTGTTAATCCATACTGGCGCTCCTGGCCCTAAAACGGCACCGCTCAATGGCGTTGCTAGTAAACTGAGGGGGCGAAACGGTCGATTCGGAGTAACCCGACACTCAACGGGTACTTTGCTTTTCATCATCGGCATTGCATCTAGATTCTTTGCCTAAGATCCGTACAGCGATTGTCATCATATGTGACAAGCACCTAACATCTAACATATCGGACTTCGGCATTGCTCTCCAGGAGTTGTCGGTTTCGGGTCACGGTCAGGTCCGCGACCCTACTCGTCCGTCGAGCCCCGTAGAGGCCACCCTTTCTCGTTGGTTTAAAACGTACTAAATACGCTGTATTTTTATTGTTAAAAACACTTGAAAACCTTCTAAATCACAAAAACATTTACTAACAAACCCAGGTAAGTTACCAGCCAATAGCAGCTTTAGTTACTTTGAAAAGGAACCAATCACAATTTAGTTTACTAGCACTTGACCTTGTTTAAATCGCAATCAAAAAAGCTAAACGCAATGCAACAAATAGCAAATGAAATGTTCATGGCCACAAAGCCCCCATCAAATAGGAAACTACTTCAAAAAATGAAGATGATTTTAGTTTGAATACATAACTTATTTATTTATTTTTAGATTACACAAATTAGGACAAAGTTTAGACATAGAATTAAGAACATAGAGATCTGTTTAAATTCATTTTTGTTTATAGCCGACTGGCACTAGTCACAACATGACTACGACACAAATAATAAAGTAAACTTACTCTCCAGAATTCTCTTTGATTCGTATTTTGTTTTTTTTTCTGCAAAAAAATTAAATAAAAAATTGTTGTTTTTTAGACTGTTAATGGGAGTACTAAATGCAATAATTGCAACTTTGTTTAATTTTATTACCGGTACTGGTTCTATTTCCTATTACAGTTACTCATGCAAATAGTGATACTAATACTAATAGTACTATGCTCTACCGTGTTGAAAAACCGGGCGAATCTAGCATGACTGTGTAAGAAGAAGTTCAACTGCTCGAGATCGTAAATGACGGTGGCCTTAAAACAACTTTCGAGAAAAACTCTCTTCCAGTCTTCTGGATTAAAGTCATTGCGGAATATCCTGAGATTGCCGCCAAAGCTATTAAATACCTATTGCCATTCCAACATCCTATCTGTGTGAAGCTGGGTTTTCTTCTCTACCCTATATGCTTTAAAATATAACTTACTATATTTTTGGGCCATAGACAATACAAATGTTAAGAAAAAAAAACGTAATCATTAAATTGGTGTATAAGATAAGTTTGTTTTTTCATGTTTAGTTTTGAACGCCAGTGACTAGAAATAATGTTGAAAATGTTGACAATAACTCAACTGATTATTATCGTCACATAATAAATGTAAACATATACAACATGCAAAGTTAAAAGACGAGGACATGGAAACAATTATACTTTATTTTCATTTTATTGAAAGATGGCATACCACATTCCTTTAATTTTGTTTTTGTCACCACATTTAACCACATAACTGACCAATGTGGTACAATGAACACTTTTATTCAATGAACTACAGTAACATTGTATATATTGTGTTTTTTTATTGTTTTTTTTTAAAAACTTTTATGTTGATTAATGTGCCATAAACTAAGTGTAAATGTTCTAAAAATAATGAACGCTTCTAAGTAAATGTGTTTTAGGCCGTCAAAACTGTTATGTAATTAAACACTTTCACAACCTGCTAAGTAACAAAAACACTTTAAAAACCCGCTAAGTATAAAATGTATCGTGCTATAAAAACAAAAAATATATTAATTTAACAAGATACTTTTTTCAAAATGTTGTTCTTATGGGACAAATTTTTAGCACAAAAAACTACATACTTCTAGGTCAGGGTTCAGCAAAGAGGGGTAAATTATCCCATTTGGGGTAACAAGGGAACTCTTGGGGGTAATGCAGACTCATTTGGAGCCTATTTAATCCACTAAAATCTGCTCCTTTGGACAACATACAATTTTATAATAGTGGGTTATCGTGCAAATAAGTTTGCCAACCTATGTTATAGATTTAAGAAATCATACTAAATTAGAAAATATTTTTTTTTCTTTAAAAACTCAAAAAGGGATTTAGATTTTCAAAAAGAACTCCTCATTTACCTACAATTTTATCTTCACTGGAGATAGATTAGTTGAACAGGGGGATGATTATCTTAGTTATATAGCGTAGGAAAATTTTTTTTTAAAATTCGCTCCTAAAAATTAGATTGTTCCGTGTCATAATGTTCTTGTGGACAATTAAATAAGTTTCTTATGGGAATCCCCATACTTTCTTTAGAAAAAAATACAAATAAAATTCAAAGCCTCTGACTGACATATCACTAATTCTTCAACCTGCTGTGAAGTTAAAAGCATGAAACTTTGGGAAGTTGTTGACTACACTCCCGCGATGGTAAGAGGCAAAACCAATATTTAAACTAACATTCACTGGTGGCGGGTGGGCCCTAATGTATTTTTTTCCAAATATGAGCTATATAAAAATAATCAACCTTAAAAACACTTTTAAAAAACTAGTATTATATTAAAAATGCAATAATTTTCTACTTTTTAGTCTACGCATGTTACAGTAAGTGCAAAGCCAGCTTACCTTTCGACTATAAATCCCTTATATATGAGACATAACTAAAAGTAGTGATTATGTTCAAACGTGACATTTACAGACTGAAACATAATTATCTCCCCTGGTTTTTATCTCCCCTGGGTGCAGGGACGGTAGGGGGTGTGAACAGTGACGGTCGGCGTCAACACGTGAACTGGGCACGTGAAAAAATTATAAACAAATAGTTGGACGGACGGTTCCGATTAAACTTACAAAGCAAGCTAATATAAGACTAGTAATTAGTATAAATTTTGTCTACTGTTTAAAAGGATGTATCTTTACCAAACTTGGTACTCAAAATATTGATAATCCATACTTAAATTATATTGGGCAATTAATTCCTAATGTCAATTAAGCCGGGGGCTTAAAATCTTTATTTTCCTAAACAATTAATTCTTTATACCCATTCCACTTTACTCGATTTGACCACTAATTAAAAGTATAACCATTATGATCCAGATTGAAATCAGTATGTGTTTTGAACTTTAAATCTTACATCGTCTTTATACTTATAGTCCCATTTACAAAAAAATGGTTTGCGGGCTCTCAACACTACATGCAATTCTAATTTTCGGCATCAGCGTGGGTATTTTGCTAGTCATTGAATATCTAGCGACATAACGGTCGCTTCGGAAAAACCCGACCCTCAACGGGAACTTTGGGTTTCATCATCGACATTTGCTTGTAATGTGATCTACTAGAACAATCGCCTCCAATCTTCATCTGCGCTAGTGATGTATGCAACCTCACGATTCTTCGCTCCCTCTACTTTTGGTGTGGTGTAATTTAAGAAGTTGACCCTTTGGAGACGGATTGTTTTCTGCATACTTGCTGCAGAAAGCGGAATCCTTTTTTCTAAGAATGACATACTTCACAATTTTTAAAAAAAATTAAACAACAGCTTATATTTTAAAACAGCTGTACCTTCAGACTAAGGGCATAACTCCTGACACAATGGTGCCATAGTCTATAAAAATATTTCTTTACCAGCAACGAAATCATCTAGTAAAGCATCGTTTTGAACAGACTTTTTAAAAATCAGACTAATTTAGAATTCCAGTAGAGAGCAGACCCAGGTTCAAAAAGGGAATGACAGGTGAGAGCACAAGAGGTGCTGAGATAAATCTGCAAGAAGAAAACAAGATGGTGATGCTTGAGTGTATTCATGGTTTCCATTATGAACTCCAGTTTAGATAAACCGCCATCAAGGATGTAGCAGCTATGTTTGAGACAAAAGTTTAATATATGCCAGAGAAGAAGAGTTACTGTTGTCCATTCCAAAGTTGTCCACTTTCTATGATGCTTTATTAGTGGAAGAGCTTTTATTAGAATTACCAAGGCTGAGAAAGCACATCAGGGCAGCAGAAGAAACCACAGACTGCTCCGCACTTGACGTTTTGAAATTCATAGCTGAATTGGACGTCATAGTTTCTCTCCCCTATCTCACATTGAGTTTACGATAATTTGCAACGATATGTGTGTCTCAGGGTTTATGTACGAAGAGTTTGGAAAGCTGAAATTTATCAAGAAAATTTAAGCCAAGTTCTTATTTTGTCGAAATTAAATACGACATTATTATTGAATTATTTCATATTAATTTGTTATTTTGTGATTAAGAAATCCCAATACAGACTGGTTACAACCTTATGGGATTTGAGTTTGTATTTTAATTGTTTGTAATGTAGGACTAATATAATGTAACATTTGTAATGTAATGTAATTGTTTAAAATGTTAAAATGAACTTAATTTAGATGCAAGTTAGTCACATTTTAAAAAAAATTATTGCCATAAAACAGTAACTCTTTAAATGTAAAATAAAAATTACAAAGTAACATTGTTATACGTAGTTCTTAGTTTTTAGATTTTACCTACCGACTTTAAATTCAAATTTTCTCCAATTGCCTTTGTAAACATTGGCCCTATATTTCATTTACCAATAGTTACTAAACATCAAAGATATGCGACGCAAAACACATACATGTAGTAAGAGACTTCGACGGGATGATGAACTGTCACTTTATCAACTGTCTGATCGTCTTGCTATTTTATAACGTAGCAAAATTATTCATACATATTATCAAATTTCCGATCCTAAAAAAAGTTCAAGACTTTTCCCCGATGCTATTTTAAACATGTCACGTCATGAAGTTTAATACGGAAATCCCCACCGTATCTTAATACAATGATTTCTCTCACCCGTGGAAAATGGTACTTATGATCCCGCAAACGAATGAAATCTTATTCATGACTAATTATTTAAAAGTAAAAATTAGAGAAATCATACAATTAAATGTCAAAATGGAATTTCATGTCTTGATTTAAAATTAGTATTATTATTATTTTTTAAATGTTTGTTTCAAAGTCTATGCTATGATAGCTCTGTCAAAACAAAAGTAATAGTTAGTGCTCTAGTCATTAGTCGATTAGTAGTAAGCTACAATTTAGCCTCTATTTTGAGCTGGGACATATTTTTCATCCCAGAAAGTAAGTTTTCAAATAGTTTTCATTTGGTTCTTAACCTATTCTCTTCATCGGTTTTCTTTTTTTCATAAAAATGTATATAAGTATAAGCTCAAGGAAAGAAACGACTATGTAAAATTTTAATTTTTTTGTTTAGATATCCCCTGTATCTGATAGAGGATCAAAAATAGAATGCTCTGAAATAGGTTTTATGACAAACTTATATCTCTGACCCTATTAAAATTCAAATCTATTCAGTTAATGTATAAGAAATCGGTATAATTTTGAACTTTTAAACTTGAATATCTCAAGACTAAAAAAATGTGACATAGCCGTTTCTTCCCTGGAGCTCTTGTACATATTCTAGCGTAAATTGGTTTATCATTTTCATGGTCAAATTCAAGCTCGCTTTAATTGCTTATCTTTCAGGATCAATTTTAGATTCGATTGTTACGGCCATGTCTAAGTCATATCTATAGATGGCTCAGCTCTAAAGGAAGACTATGGGTCTTCTGTAACTTTAGTATAACATTTATGTTCCCTTAGGGCTATAAAGCTCCAGTTTGTGAATCAACTCAAATATGCTTGCGATTTAAATAATATATAAAAAATAATAATAAATTAAACGACCAATGATTTTTGCTTATTTTTACCTACCCCCTAAGGCGGATTAAGGGGGGGGGCTGAACGGGCTAAAGCCAGGGGCCCCTGATGATTTAGGGGCCCCCAAACTTAGTATATTGTATAATAAAAATGGACAAATGTTTACACGAATCGCTTAAAATAAGATAAATTAAATAAATTAATTAAATCTTATCTATTATTATTAATCTGGTCTCAAAAAGAGAAATTATTTTTAAAAAGTAATTATATATCTTAAATTGACACTAATTTGGCGAGCTCTGCTGGTCTAATCGCTTGCACCATAGGCTTTTGGTGCAAGCGGTTTTTTAAATCATACTTGAATAATAAATATTTAATATCTTAAAGACAAGTTTCAAATAGTTTGGATAGACAATTAAATAAATTAAATTTCCTGAATTTATTTAGTTTAGAAAGTTTATAAAATGTATTCCAGGAAATTATAATTTCTTATCTTTAACTTGTGATTTATTTTTTGTTTTTCTAAAACATATATTTAATGACAAATAAATATATTTCATAATTTTGGATCAATTTATTTAAACAAATTTTAAAAAGGAAAAATAAAAATCTAATACCCCACACATATGTGTAAAAACAATCAAAACAACGACGAAACTTATACCAAGTAAAAGGTTTCATAAAATCAATGCCCTCAGGCGATCATGAAGTGAGATTACACGGATTTATGTTATAGGGCTGTAGCTTAAAATAAGGAGGTGGGGCATCTTCAAGAAGATTTTTTTCAAAATTTTATTTTGTTGTTTAAATTTGTATTTTGCTATAAGAATTAAAAGGACAAAAAGTATATAACTTTCTAGGGTTTTTTTAAGCTTTAGGGGTTGGCTTTGCCTAACATAATTTTAAAATTTTAAAAAAGCCCTTTTTTAAAATCCTTTATATTAACTCGTGGTGTCTGCGGCCGCCCGGCCGCCCGCCCTTGCTTGTCGCCAAAAGTTTTGATCGATTTTTAACCCACTTGCTCGTAAGCTAGCGAGCTGAAATTTAGCAGGCAGTTTTGTACCGATAATAAAAACAATGTATCAAAATTTCAGATCGATCGCATCTACCGTAATTAAAATATTGATTTTTTAGATTATTTTATTTATTACTATGTATCATGCTATTTTTTGAGATAGAGCGTCGCGGTGCGTATTATATTGAACAACCTTTCTGTCGCGCAATAAGGTGCGTATTTTATTGACAACTCTTTTTATAAACATATTCCTGAGCGGTGCGCATTATATTAAACATGTTTTACGACACAACTGCAATTTTGTATTTATGGATGGTCTTGGGCTGCGTATTATAATGAACATTCTTTTAGTTACTTCTCGTACATAAAGGATTTATAGTCAAAAACTAGGTTTTTTACGTTTTTTAAAATTAATTTATTAAATCCTTTATATTAACTCGTGGTGTCTGCACCCTTGATTGTCGCCAAAATTTGGATCGATTTTTAAGCCACTTGCTCGTAAGCTAGTGAGCTGAAATTTTGCGGGTGGTTTCTTACCGATAATAAAAACAATGTATCAAAATTTCAGATCGATCGCATGTACCGTAATTAAATTATTGATTTTTTAGATTATTTTATTTATTCCTATGTATCATACTTTTTTTTTAGATAGAACGTCGCGGTGCGAATTATATTGAACAACCTTTCTGTCGCGCTATAAGGTGCGTATTTTATTGACAACTCTTTTTATAAACATAAACCTGATAGGAACGCATTATATTAAACATGTTTTACGACACAACTGCAATTTTGTATTTCTGGATGGTCTGGCGCTGCGTATTATAATGAACATTCTTTAGTTACGTCTCGTACATAAAGGATTTATATTGAAAAACTTGTTTTTTACGTTGTTTTTTTATTATTTAAGCGCAACACTGTGTAGGAGGTATTGCCTTGCATTATTGACTTTGACTGGAGTAACAATGACATTGAAACAATTTGTATATAAAGTTAAGGAATATACAAATAGCCTGAGGAAAAAGTCAAACATTTAAAAGCGAATTATTGACTCACTTTATTTTCCTCACTTCTGTTAGAAGAGTTGAACTGGAGAAAAAACTGTCGCTTTCGCAGATAATAATTATTGATCGTCTTGTCGTTTTATATCTACCTAAATAAACATAAATCGGATTCTAAAAATAGTAAATTGCGTTTCGTGTTCTCAAGTAGCAAATTGTATTTTCAATTCTTCAAATCGGGAATCCCCACCCAGTATTACGTAATGTGAACACCATAAATAACTATGATCAATTAACAAACAAATACTGAATACATTCAGTACACCACATTGGCGACAAGGATGAACGCCATGGGATGTCAGGAATTTGTCACAGTGATGCAAATTAATAAAGAAAGATAAGTAAATTAGACAAGACGAGAAAAACGCCCCATTCACATTGTTTGACATTGTCATTGGCGAATAGGATTGGCGAACGACATTATTATATTTATATGTCAAGTGGATGACAATAATAAATAAGTATACATACAAGAATGTCTAAACTTAAACAATTTGATGAGAGCCTCGAGCCATTCTCAAACTACAAAGAAAGGATCGACGCATACTTCATGGCGAACGACAAAGCTCCCGTGAAGCAAACTGCAATTCTACTCTCCTCAATAGGACCCAACATGTATAATTTATTAAGGTCCTTCACCACACCACAACTACCATCCACAAAATCATATGAAGAATTGTGCAAAGTTCTTCAAGACCACCTGTCCCCTGCTCCTCTAAAGGTTGTGGAACGCTTTAAATTCCACAAAAGAATTCAACAGGAAGGGAAATCAGTGAGCACATTCCTTGCAGAAATCAGAAAGTTATCTGAATACTGCAAGTTAAGGAAAATCTTGAAGAATCTTTAAGGGACAAGTTTGTGGTGGGCATCAGAGATCACACAATTCAGAGAAGGCTTTTTACAAGAAAGAAAGTTATCTCTGGATAAAGCAGTTGAATTGGCCTTGGTTTTGGAGCAAGCCACCAAGGATGTCATCTCGATACATAAAGGTTCAATTGAGGAAGAACAACAAGTGTCTTTCGAAAATAAAAGAAAATTATCCAAGAGTGTAGCATACTCTTCTTGCCACTCTTGTGGTAAAACTAACCACCAAAGGTCTCAATGTTATTTCAAGGACGCCATAAGCAGACGCTGTTCAAAGAAAGGACACATTAAAGCTATCTGCAAAAATAGTCAACAAGCAAGTACTAAAAGTAAACGAGGAAAGATTCACCACATTAAATGGAATGAAGAATCAGATGTAGATTCTAACACCATTTTTGAGATTTATAATGTTCACAACGTAGAACATACAAAGAAATGTTGGGTTTACCCCATTATAAATAATATTAAAGTAAAAATGGAACTCGATACAGGCTGCCCGATATCTGTGATGACAAAAGCAGACTATCACTCTATTTTTAAGAAGGCACCAGTAACCAGTCCAGTGAGAATGAAGTTGAAAACCTACACAGGAGAGGTAATCACTCCTGTAGGAACAACAACAGAAAAAGTGTCCATAAACAACAACACTAAATACCTTACTTTAGTGATTGTGAAGAATGGCGCACATCCACTCCTAGGCAGAGAATGGATTCATAAATTAAAAATAAAATTGCCTAAGTCGATTAACTATACCTCAGTCTCAAGTGACAAGGAGAAGGTAGAACTCGACCGAATTCTGAAAACACACTCAAGTGTATTACAAGGTGGAATTGGAAAAATTAAAGATATTAAAGCATAATTTCATTTGAAAAATGCATGCAAACCAAAATTTATTAAGGCAAGATTTGTACCATACTCCTTAAAAGAAAAGGTTGAAGCCGAATTAAAGAAACTATAGAAGGAAGGAATTATCACCAAGGTTACAAATAGTGAATGGGCTACACCTATCGTTCCAGTTACTAAATCTTCTGGTGATGTTCGCATATGTGGAGATTATAAAACCACCTTAAATCCAGCTCTAATTTCAGAATCATATACACTTCCAAGAATTGAAGATATTTTCACAAATCTGGGTAGAGGACAGAAATTCACTAAAATTGATCTCACTCAAGCCTATCTACAGTGTGAACTAGATGAGGAATCTAAAAAGCTCACTACAATTAACACCCATCTAGGACTTTATGAATATAACAGATTGGTTTTTGGAATTACATCAAGTCCTGCTATATTTCAACGTATCATGGATACAGTGCTGTCAGGATTGGAAAATGTCCAATATAATCAGAATGATATAATCATCACAGGGGAAACCAATGAATCACACTTAAAGAACATTGACATTGTTCTAAATAGATTGGAAAAATTTGGCTTAAGAGCAAATTTAAAAAAGTGTAATTTCTTCCAAGATGAAATACTCTTCTGTGGCCATAAAATCAATAAAGATGGACTACATAAAACTGTTGACAAAGTGGAAGCAATCATAAATGCTCCCAGACCAACAAATGTAAAGCAATTAAGATCATTTCTTGGAATGTTAAATTATTATCATAAATTTCTAAATAACATTGCTACTGTTATCAATCCACTGAATGAACTTCTTCAAAAGAATATAAAATGGCAGTGATCTATAAACAAGAGAAAGCATTTCTAAAGGCTAAAGAACTCATAGCATCTGAAAAGTTTTAATGCGCTATGACCCTAAATTACCATTGAGACTTGCCTGTGATGCAAGCCCATATGGACTTGGAGCAGTTTTATCACATATTACAGATGAAGGAAAGGAAAGGCCCATAGCTTATGCATCAAGATCCTTAAACAAGGCTGAAAAGAACAACTCTCAAAATTGATAAAGAATCGTTGGCAATCATTTATGCAGTAAAGAAATTCTTTTCATGTGTATGTTCTAGGAAATTCACTCTGGTAACTGATCATAAGCCTTTGCAGTTTATATTCGGAGCAGCGAAAGAAATTCCACAAATGATAGCTTCAAGACTGCAACGTTATGCTGTATTCCTATCTGGATTAGATTATACAATTGAGTATAGATCAACAGAGAAACGTAGTAACGCTGATTGTCTATCAAGATTACCATTAGCAGACACAGTTAAGGAAATGATAGACATTGATGATCTTTTATACACAGAAATCCTTGACTACGCTCCAATAAGTGCTACAAGTATCAGATAAGAGACAGCTAGAGAGTACTAGAGACACAATATTATCTCAGATCTCTAGATACATAAATGAATCTTCTTGGCCAGAAAATGCTAATACTAATAATGATGAAGTCAATTCATCTCTAACAAGAAAGCATGAATTATCAATGCAACAGGGGTGCACAATGTGGGGAAACAGAGTAGTTATTCCTAAGAGACTACAAACCCAAGCATTAAATCTACTCCATGAAGGACATCTTGGAATAGTGACAATGGACCACAAACAATTTGATCGGGTAGTCCAAACATTGCAAAAATTGTTCTAAGTATATCGATCGTTGTAGATGATGTAGTAGAACGTGTCGGTATTATTTCAGCCCATTTAGTGTGTGCATCTATCACCACTATAAACATAGTCTTGAGAAATGGTCCTGCATAGTCCACATGCACTCTTTGCCATGGTTTGTGAGGCCATTCCCACGGATGAAGTGTGGCTTGTGCTGGATTTGATAATTGTTTTGCACAACCTGTACATTTCTTTGTGATTCCTTCTATGTCTTTGTCCATATTAGGCCACCACGTGGTTTGTCTTGCAGTATATTTCATTTTCATATGATTTCTCTCTCTTCAATTTAAGAAACACGATTTATTACACAAAGCAGACGAGACAATACACACTATCATTTATACAGCTCTTTATAACTAAATAATCATTGATACAGTTATTTCGAGTTATCTTTATCTTACAATCTTAATTTAAATATAAATGAATAAATAAAATTAATTTAATTAATTATATTATCTTTAATCTTAGTCGTAAATAGACGGTTTATTATTACTCAAATATGGCTCAACGATCTTCTACTAGTAGAAAGTTAAGCCTAAATTGTTTCAATTAACTAGATACTAGTTGAGTCAATAACTGATGACTTTTATGTTCTTTCATTTCTAATTTAACAATTATTTATGATGATTTTAGGCGAACTCAAATGTCTGCAAATGTCATCTAAACCGGGAAGATAGGCAGTTCATACAAAATAAAACTACAAGTAAAACGAAACCCGCCTAGCCAAAATGGAAATTCTAAGACACAATGCTATAAATACTTTGGTGGCATGTTCTCTGCTGATGGGAGAAATGTTGACGAAGATCGAGTTTATTGTCAGCTGTCTCTCACTGCTCAGCAGTCAATGGATGACACAGGGCCTCTTTTTTAGACCAGGACTGAACATATAAAATTGTCACACTATTGATAAAAATGTTCTATTGTTAAAGGTAATAAAACTTTTTCTGAAGTATTTTAAAAGTGTTTTATTGCTGAATTTTTAATATTTCATTTTTGGTCAGGCTTCAGCCAAATTTCATCCGAATAATTCGTAAGCAGCTAAAATCAGACGCAAAAGTCAATATATGAAGAAATCCGGCGAATCCGGATATCAGCCGAAAAAATAAGTCAGCCAGTCGAACTTTTAAAACAATTTGGCTGGCAGGTCTAGGGGAGGGGGGCACATGTTCTCAATTTTTTATATTTTTGCTAGCAACCTCTTTGACTCATACATATCACACTAAAATTATGTGAGCAATAGTTCCTTAAGCAAGTTACATGCCGATGAATCAGTATAAACAAAATAAATAAAAAATAAAATAAAAACATTAACAAAGAATAATCTTGATATTTATTAGGTACTAGATACGACCCGCGCGTGGCATACACCGCAAACTTGTTCATCATAGATAGTAAACAGATGGGGGGTGAGAGAACGGACACAAACAGCAGCTCGAAATAATGTAAAAAAAGCGAGTAAACGTAAAATTGGTATGGTTTTAAAAATTACTCTTCTTATGAGATCGTTGCTATCCGTCAGCAGGTATACATATTTAAAAATTCATTTTCGTTCTATATATTCATGTATGGTTAAGAGGATACGTTTTATATCATAAAATGTTGCCAATTTAAAATTATAACCAATACCTTGTGGGTCAGCATATGTTTCCCTAAAAAGAAAGTATATATATATATATATATATATATATATATATATATATAATATATATATATATATACTAGTAGACCCGTCGTGCGTTGCAACGATCAAAGTAAAA